>CAUYQG010018829.1:0-23158 GCA_963574415.1 Tarsius wallacei
AAAGTAAAAAAATGAAAGAATGGGCGTGGAGTTCTCATTGCTTGAATTTGTTCTTCCACTGGAGTATGTAATATTAATAAATTATGTTAGCTTTCTGTTTCCTCCTCTCTAAACTGTGAATGACATTAGTATATACACACACACACACACACACACACACATATAATTTATTTATTTATTATAAAGATGTGGGGTACAATTAAGGGTTAGGTCTATAAACACTGATCATGCAGGTACCCTTGTTGATGAGGTATGCCCCTCCCTCCCCTAGCAGTTTCCCTCAACTACCAGTCCCACCCCCGCCCCCTGACAGTTTTCCACTACAGCCAATTGCTTTCTTATAGCATTATAATTGTTCAAGGTCACCTTATGAGTGAGAACATATGGAACTCAGTTCTTTGTTTCTGTGATAAATCACTGAGTATGATGGACTCCAAATCCATCCAAGGTGCTGCAAAGCCCATATATCTGTCCTTCTTTATTGCTGCATAATATTCCATTGTGTATATGTGATACCACCTAACCCTGTAAGAATGGCCATCATTAATAAAACAAACAACAATAGATGCTGGTGAGGGTGTGAAGAAAAAGGAACGTTTTCTACGACCTTCCATATGACCCAGCAATTCCCCTATTGGGAATATACCCGGAGGAACTCAAATATTTCTACAAAAAAGATAGCTGCACACGTATGTTTGTTGCAGCTCTATTCACAATAGCAAAAACATGGAACCAACCCTGTTGCCCACTGAAGCTAGACTGGTTTTAAAAAATGTGGTACATAGACATTAGTATATTTTAAAGCAATCTTAATTCCGAGATACACACTTTAATTGGCGGTAATTTGGTGTTTCCCTAACTTGGCGGATCTGTATCTGCACACTGCTTAACACTAATGATGAACATTCAGAATAAAAAGCACATAATATAGAAAAATGAAAACAGTGAAGCCAAAACCTCAGAAATCAAGCTAGAGTTAAGAAAACTAACCAGAGCTGCAGCAGCTACATTGACTGGTCTCCTTACTGAGACATGAGCTGTCCCATTGATTTAATTTATGCTTTCACAGAATATTTTTTACCACTTTAAAAGTGTTTGTAACTCTCAATCTCATAATTATCAATTAGTGTTTAAAGAGAGTTGCCTCTTTATAAGAAGGTATGCATCTATTCACATGTGTAACATTTGCTAAGTTGTTCATACCTTGTGTGCCAGGCATCGAAGATGCAGGGAGTAAGCAGGAGGATCCACTCTCTGCCATAGAGAAGTTAGTATCTACTTAGAGTGTTTAAATTTGAGAAAATCATGAAGATAAGAATAAGAATGAAATAGATGTATACGCCACCAGAAAACTCTGGGAGCAAGATAGGCCTATGTCAATAACTGGGGAAAGGAGGGATGTAATTCTCTAAAAACGTGGCTTTTGAATTGGCTGTTGAATAATGATAAGGAGAAACAAATATCTCACTGGAGGAAGAAAATACCTATACAAAACACAGATCCAAGAAAAATGATGACATTTTCAGAGCCGCAAAGTATTGACATATGCAAATAATTTTGCCACTGCAAAATTATTAGTCAGGATTGCAGTAGATTGCTTGGTAAGATATCTTTTGTTACATATTTGCATAAGCAATGATCCCAAAAACAATTTGCTCTAGTTTATTTTCCCAGTGATAATTAGAGTCAATACATAATGGAGAATTTTTAACGGCCATTTGGAGCCTTGCAGATGGAATAAATTAAACTTAAAACAAGGACATGGTTAGTTTTGTTTTCTGACAACCTTGAATTCCAGGTGTCATCATGACTTCAATGGCAAGTGAAATGATAAACAGCTTGATTAATAGGTTAATCATTTAACTTGACTTTCCTTTTTGTGGTCTCGCTTTGTTTTTCTGAGAAGCCACAGGTGCTTTAAGCTTTGAGTTTTTATATTTTTTTTAGCTACTTTTTATAGGGAGCAGAATATAGAAGGATAACAGGATTTTCCATTAAAATTCTATGTGCATGTATGCAATTGAGATATAGAACTCTGCTGACAACCCTGCTGACACTATCTCTCCTGAGAGTAAACTTTTCTTGATCAAGAATGTTAAGTAAGCTCAGCTATGAATATACCAATGGAGTCATATAGAATTCAAGTATTGCCTGAATGTAGAACGCTTCATCAATAAAGCGATTTATTAGTAAATGTCAGTTCTCGTCTTTGTTTCTTGACAGGCATTCTGACAGTATTTAGAATAACAAAAGAACAAATATGCTTTACGTGACTGTGTCATTAGACCTGGGAGAAGAAGCAATTTAAATAAGACACTTTAAATATAGAAACTCTATTCACAAACATGAGTGAAGAGATTTAGAGAACCCCAGAGGTTACCTAGTCAAATCTCCTTGTTTTACAGATGAGAAAAGTAAAGTTCAAGGCTGTAAGTGATTTCAGACGGGTAAATCACCCTGAACTCCCAGTCCAGCACTGCTTCAGTTGCACCAATCTGCTTTCACATTGGGTTATAAAATATCTTTCGTAACTTAAAAGAGTACCATATGAAAATGTACATTCTAATTTAAAAATATAATGCAAGCACACAGAAATGCTCCATCAGTGTTCTCAGACCCTATGACATTAAATCATCTAATAAGGATAATCCAATTTTTGTCCATCATCATCACTGCCTTTGGATAAGATGAAAGCAGTTCCACTTCACATAACAAAAGTGTCTTAAGTTTATCTTAAGATAAATTATTTTATAGTACTTATCCGAGTAAGACATATAGTTACTCCTATTATTTCTATTTTGAAAGAAGGAAAGCAAGACAAAATAGTTAAATAGCTTGCCCAACCAATATCCTATAACTTGGAAATAATAGATTCAGGATTAGAACCATTGTAATGCTTTTAATCGCTGCTCTTTGGCATTCGAGTCTCTGAAAAAGCCTTTATAAGCCTTACAACATAGACCTCTATCTGCATGTTGGGAATGGTTGCCCATCTCCCCCATTTCCTCCGTGTCTCCAATATCTCTTGATTCCAGGCTATACCAGCACAGGTGAATTCTCTATGGTGAGTCCCTGCCCACACCTTTTAGGTGCTTTAAGAAATTTAAGAACATAGAAGAATCAGTTCTTATATGTCTATTTCTTCCTTGCATGTCTGCTTAAAAGAACAGAAAAGTAGATAGAACTGGTTTCAGTTTACGGCTTTCTCACCACTTGTCGTTATACATAATACTCTTTGGGTCTCTGCTTCACTACCTATAATGTATGTGAGAATGGCTGATGGTTATATAAAATATGATAATGCTTCATAAGAAAAATTGCTATTTTCTTAAAAAGATATACAGGAATAAGTCTTAATGACCTTGGGTTAGTCAATAATTTCTTAGATAACTCACTAAAGCACAAATGTTTGAAAAATAAGATTGATATGACTTCATTGAAGGTAAAAAGCTTTTTGCTTAAAAGAACCACCAAGAAAATAAAAAAATTTAAAGCCCACACGATGTAAGAAAATATTTACAAATGATATATCTGAAAAAAGAATTTGTTTCTACAATGTATAAAGAAATCTGACAACTCAATAATAAGAAAAATAATCCAGTTAAATATAAGCAAAATATCTTAACACATTCACGACAGGCAAATTGTTCACTTTCCTAATACAGAGAGTGAGTGAAAAAAAAATCTGAAGTTGGTTGCTGCAAACTTCTGTCGTTAAGCACAAGTGAAATGGTGTTTTCTAAATTGTCACGTTTTTCACAATATACCTGAAAGTTGTAGACACATCCAGTATCTGTCTCAGACACCACTCTGACCAGCATTCCATACTTTGTATTTTTATTCAGATTACTAACCTGAAAAGACAGTCTTCCATGAAGAGGTATCATGAATTCATCCAAGGAAAGTTCTTGTTCAGGTTTGTACACAGTGTCGAGCTTATTTAAAATGAGACAGGAGATAACTAGAGAAAGGCTAGGCAGACAGACAGGCGAGTCCTCTGGTAACAATGTAGGGAACAACCGGCAGGCCTCACCTGGCTCAACGTAAACAAACTATCTACAAGCCTCTCCAGCTAGAGTTTAAGTACTCACTGCTGGGATCTAAAAGCAACCAATTAACTCACCATTAGGCCCCTACCTCCTGCCTGTTGGTCCTTAATACTGTCCAATCAGAACAGCTACAGCTCACAGCTAGTGCTAGCCAATCGACTTGGACTTAGGACTAAATAAGCATCAGGTTTTCGGCCCCTTTGGGTCCCCTCCCACTGTGGGAGCGCCTCTGTCCTTTCAATCAATCCTGCCTACTCACTTTCCGGCTGTCCGTGTCCCTCATTCTTCCTGGGCCTGAGACAAGAACCTCGACCCTGAAGAGCTGAGACTTGAAGAGCTGCAGAAGACAGTCGGAGCCGAAGAGCCGTGCACCCCAGAGGCTGCCTTGCCAGCCGACAGAGCCAGCTGAACCGAGAGAGCTGCTGGAAGAAGGCAGACTCTGAAGCTGAGACACCCAAGGGGCTAGGCTTGCCAGCCCACCTAATCACAACACTCAGGACTTGCCTTGCCAGCCCATTAGAGCCAACACTTCCGGGGCTAGGCCTACCAGCCCCTTGACGACCCTCTCTGGGGTGTCTGGCCGACCCATTGAGCTGACACTCTCAAAGCCCAGGCTGACCTGAAAAATCTGCATCAAAAATATAATTTATAATGGTTTCAATTTTGCATAATCTTCTTGGATTTGACTGCATTTCCTAATTATTGGAAAAATACAAAAACCACAAGATTTGTAGAAATATATTTCTGTCATTATTTTTGAAAAGAAAGGCATCGCAATTGATGGGTGGTAACCAATAATCACGTATTGTGTTTTCCTTCACTTGTCCCGTCAAAATATTTCATGTTAGAAATTTTTCATCTCAGACACTGTAGTATTGCTCCATTTTTTTTTTTTATTTCTGTGGACATTTATATCTGTGGTGCATCTGATCATAATATCTGTTAGATTCAATTGTGATCATTTCTATAAAATCATCTCCAATAAGTAACCCAACCACTTTACTCATACCCTGAGGATCATTTGGAAATACCTTGACACCTGGATTACCAATAAACCTTTCTAAGTTTCTTTTTGGATCATATTTTGTCCACTTCATGTCTGATTAGTTCTCACCAGTACTGGATTTGCTGTCATAGATTATCTGCATTATATTTCTTCATTTACATTGCATCATTACATCACTGTGTCACTTTTACTAAGAAGTTCACTGCATTCACCTTTGACCTTGGATATCTCATCAGCATATATTACTTCATTTTACATAATTATGGTAAATTATTTTTAACGTTGAAGTATGAAAGCCCTGAAATATCAAAATGCAAGTATACAATACTAATTGCAACAAAATAATGACCAACTTGCAATTTTTACCAACTACATAAATCAATAACAACATTGCACAGTCAACATCAGATAACTATCTCAATTAACGTTCTCTTTCCTTGCCTGACTTTTCATTTTCAAGCAAAATATATTAAAACATACATATGACAGTGTTGCAGCATTCAGAAACAGAATTTGCAAAGATGTAAATTCACATCAGCGACAACCAGGAACAGAATTTGGAATGACATAAATTCACATCAGCAGTCACGAATGTGTTAAAAGACATTTCTTCAAAGAAGATACATGAATAGTCAACAGCCACAAGCAAGGATGCTCAATATAATTAGTATTTAGGGAAATGCACCTCAATCCCACAATGAGAAACTACTTTACACCGACTAGGATGGTGTTAATAAAAAAGGCACATAATAAGGAATGTTGGTGAAGATGCAGAAAAATTGAAACCCTCACACATTGATGTGGGAGTGTAAAGTGATACAACCACCTCAAAAAACAGTTTTAAAAAATGTTAAATTACTGCACAGCATAGCCATCCCTCTCCTAGAAATGTCTTACCAAGAGAAATGAAAATATATGTCAACATTAAAAAATGTCTACGAATCTTTATAGTAGCATTATTCATAATAGCTAAAAAGTAGAAACAACACAAATGTCAATTAACTAATGAATGGGTAAAGAAAATGTGGTATAACTGTACTCTAATGGTTAATTTACATCGCAAGTTGTGCAGGCTCTCATAATCAATAGTTTCACCATCATGGGTATAGATGTGACTATGAACAATATTTTGTATATGTAATTAAGATTTATGATCAGACTTCAAGTAAAGTAGATTGTTGTCTGTATAGTAAACCTTATCCAAACACTTGAAGATTTTAATTGCAAAAACAGAGGCAGACACCATATACTCCCTTTATATATAGCATATTTATAGTTATATGGATAATAGTCATCTTGTTGGTTCTTTCTCTAATAACCCCAACTCATACCATGGTATTATTTGACAATACAAAGAAATAAAGTTCAGGTTAAATATCCCTTACCTGAAATTCTAGGAACCAGAACTGTTTTGGATTCTGTTTTAATTTGAAAACTTTGCATATAAATAATGAGATGCCTTGGAAAAGGGCCCCAAATTTGAACATGAAATTCATTTATATTCTATCTATGCCTATACATAAAGCCTGAAGTTAATTTAGAACAATAATTTATATAATTTTGTGCATGAAACAAAGTTTGTGTATATCAAACTTGCAGAAAGGGAGAAAGAGACCACCCTGGAACAAATATTCCATGAAATTATCTAAGAAAATTTTCCTTATCTCATCAGAGAGGTGACCAAACACAAGAGATTCAGAGAACCCTTGCAAGACATCAAATGAGAGGACTGACTCCTAGACACATAGTAATTGGTTTACACAAAGTAGGTGTAAAAGAAAAAATCCTAAAGGCAGCGAGAGAGAAAGGTAAGACTATCTACTGGGGAAGACCAATTAGAATAACAGCAGACAGAGCTACTGAAACACCACAGGCTAGAAGAGACTGGAGTCCAATGTTCAAAGTTCTGAAGGGTAAACAATTCCTACCAAGAATTTCTTAGGCGGCTAATCTAAGCTTCATCAGTGATGGAGAATTAAAATCATTTCTAGGCACTAAATCCCTAAGAGTTTATGCTGCCTCCAGACCAGCTCTAAAAAAGACACTTAACCAAAGAAGAAAGAAAGGAAAGATTGACCATGTTCTTCCAAGAATTCAGGAAAACAGACAATCAACACAGCATGCATTGTGCCTGCAAAATTGAAAACATACACACATACCAACCAAAAAGCAAAAGAAAACCAACAAACAAGTAAGCAAACACCACCAACAACAAACAGCACTATAAAAGCCTCATGACAGGGATACACTCTCACATCTCAATAACCAACTTGAATGTGAATGGACTAAATTCACCACTGAAAAGACATAGAATGACAAACTGAATAAAAAGAAGCAACTCTGCAATTTACTGTCTCCAAGAAACAAATCTCACAACAAAGGATGCTCACAGATTTCTAATTAGAGGATGGAAAACAAATTTTTAGGTGAACAGATCACAAAAGAAGGCAGGAGTCATGATCTTAATATCAGACAAAACAACCACTAAACTATCAAAAATTTTAAAAATGCAGAGGGATTGTACATAATGATAAACGGTTCAATCCATCAACAAGAAATATCTATCCTAAGCATATATATACCAAACACAGGAACACCAGACTTCATAAAGCAACTACTAAGAAAACTAAAAAATGTTATTGACTCTGCCACTATACTAGTTGAGGATCTAAATATCCCACTAACAACCCAAGATAGATCATCAAGGCAAAAAATAAACAAGGATATTCATAACCTCAACTTGACTGCTTGACCAAATGTACTTAATAGATACCTACAGAACAGTCCACCCAACAACGATGAAATATACATTCCACTCATGATTACACAGATTGTACTCCAAGATGACCACATCCTCGGCCATAAATCAAGCATGAACAAATTTCATAAGATTGAAATACTGCCATGCACCTTCTCAAACCAGAGTGGAATAAAAATAAATATCACCATCAACAAAATTCCCCCCAAATCCACAAAGAAATGGACACTAAACAGCACGATGCTGAACAACTCCCGAGTCAGCACAAAAATCACAACAGAAATTAAAAGATTCCAAAAAACAAATGAAGATCAAGAAGCATTTTACCATAACTTCTGGGATGCCATGAAATCAGTACTAAGAGGGGAATTTGTATCTCTATGAACACACATGAAGAAAATAGAAAGACCACAAGTTAATAGCATAACAAATCATCTAAGGGAGATGGAAAGGCTAGACCACCAAAACCCTAGTTTTAGCAGAAGACTCTAGATTACCAAAGCAAAAGCTCAAATACTGGACATAGAAGACAAAAATATCATAGAAAAAAATCAACGAAACAAAAATCTGGTTCTTTGAAAGGATAAAGAATATTAATGGACCCTTAGCCAGAAGAGAAAGAGAGAAAAAGCCCAAATAAACACAATCAAAAATGCAACAGATCAGATCACAACAGATCCTGAAGAAACACAAAAGATAATCAGAGATTATAATGCACACCTGTATGGAAACAAACTTTATAATCTAAATGAAATGGAACTTTCTGATATTATACAACCTCCCAAGTTTGGAACATAAAGAAATTGAGATCCTAAATAGACCCATAACAGGACTCTGTCATAAGAAACCTACCTACAAAAAAAAATAGAAGTGCATGAAACATATCATAATTCATGTGAAGAAGCCAGTGTAACTCATGGTTTTCATGTAGGAGCCATGGTTGAGAAACTGATCAATATTGGTATAGTTTAATGCCACTGCTGTATTTCCTGGCTAAAACACCAGTAGTCTTACTTATCATTAGTACTTTTAGAATCAGTACAAATATTAACACAATGAAAAGGAAAATATAGGATAATGTCTAGTCCTATTTTGGAAAGAATTTGACCTTATAATTCCCTAATGAGTCTAAACAACTCCAATGGGTCTATAGATCACATTTTAGAAAGCATTTACTTTGTTATATGGAATTTTGTTTGAATTGTTAGATCCAAAAAAGTAAATGTTTTCAAAGAGCAAATGAAAGTTGACTTTTACCAGATTGCTTTTTATACCAGTAAAAATTGCAATCGTGAACCACATAAAGACATTTCAGTCAATGTCCAACTGTATACATTAGTAGTCCCGTACGATTATAATAGAACATATGTAGAAAATTTATGCTATAGCACTTGATATTGGCATTGCAGATCAAGTAATAGATTTGATTTATAATCAGTAATAGTGCTTGAATATTTGGTTTTTCATTAGGAGAAATGTCTATAAATAAAAATATACATACCATCCAGTTTTGTGTAAGTACACTATGATAGGGGCACAGTAACAAAATCACCTAATGATGCATTTCTCAGAATGTATATTCATAGTTAAGTGATGCATAACTCTGTAATAAATAGCTGTCCCTAAACTAAATAATAACTAGTTTATTTTTATTTACTTTAAAATGAATAATTATTTTTGAAGAGGTTATGTGAATGGGGCCAATATCTTAAGTTTCAGTTTTTTATGTACTTTTGAATGCATTGAAATTAAATATTTTAATATTGTTATTCCTATTTTATTAAAAATTAATCATAGTGTGACTTATTATAAATAAAATAATAAAAAAAGTAACAACTGCAACCTAAAATTTATTTACTGAACTTTTAGAAACAATATTATAAAAGATGTCTGAACATTTTTTAGCAATAACAGATGGTATAATTTGAGTTTCAGTTCAATATCTTAACTTTTCTGAATTTAATGTAATAAACAATAAATATAAAATGAAACATAATTTCAATTATTTAGCTTAACTATAATTTTACTTTATATTGGATGATGGACGTTTATTGAGCACTTTCAAAATAATGTCTTAACCATCCTACTTCCAGTTATAGATAGTCCACGCAGAGATGAATTGGCTTGTGTACATTCAAGACAATTTTAATAAAGTAAATAATAATGACATGTTTGAAATTTTGGTATGAGTAATTTGCTTAATTGGTGAATTCACAAACTGATTATTTCAAGCAGGTGTACCTTCTTTTTAGGAGTATAACGAAGCAAGCTTTAGCTAGGAAAAGGACTGTCACTCATTGGGAACATGCCGTAGATAAAGAACCAAAAAGTGCTCTCAGGTGAAGATGAAAGTCACAAAGTATGTAAATTAAAAAGAACAGATTCATTTATCCTTGTCTTTTTACACCTGGACAGAATTTTAAGAGCCATCTGTCAAAAGTGCATGCAACATAATAAAGGGCATCTTATTTATCTGTGAATAAATTTAATGGTCTTGGACGGAGTTTGAATGGAAATATGTACAGTTTGGATTTCCAAACAATCATTTTTGGCATTTCCTTCAGTAAGCTTCTGATGAACCTCTTTAGAGGACAATTTTCAAGGAGAATTCCCTTTTCCTCTTTTTCTGCTTGCAATATGGTTATTGGATCCATTTTTTTCTCTTTAATATTTGGCACGTTCTGGGTCAGTAGGAAATTAGACAAGTGTTCCAACCAATCTCCAACATAAAAGCTTTGCCTTGGAATGGAAAAATAAAGTGAAAAAAAATCTGGAATGGATTTTTATCAATATTGATAGAAAAAATGTATCTTTTATAAACTGACACATTGTTTGAGTAAATAATTTACAACAGAATATTATATCAATTTTTGACTTTTTATTTTTTATTTTTAAAAGGCACCAAACTGTGGGGGGGGGGAAGAGAATCACATTGTTTCAAACTTTTTAGTTTCTCTCTCTCTCTGTCTAAATTTTAACTGAGAATGAAATGGAGAAACACAGAATGACAAGTATTAAAATAACAGAATAATAAATTACAAGAAAAATAAACTTTGTCCTTAATATAAAGCCTTAACAGAGTTTATGCAAATCTTGTCAAAAAAAGTAATATTAAAATGTCTAGCTTTATGTAAGTAGTTGTGACATCCTTGACAAAACTGAAAACATTTATCAGAAAAAAAGATTTTGTGAAATATTCCTTTGAAATGCATTAATGTTTATAATTATATAGATTTGGACTTTTCTAAAGAGTACATTCAGTAATAATAGAATTTGTTCTTAAGAAAACTACACAAATTGCTAGACAAAGACTTTGAATTCGTGATTACAAATACAGTCAAATAATCAAAGGAAATCATATCTAAAACATTACAGAAAAGTATGAAGTCTCACCAAATAAAGAGAACCAATAGAGACAAAAATTACAGCACAAACTAATACAAATTCTATGGTTTGAAAATACAATATCTGGAATAAAATTTTCTCTGGAGGAGTTAAACGGAGTTCTCTAAGTCTATAGAATATAGTATCTAGGCCGGGTGCAGTGGCTCGGCCTGTAATCCCAGAACTTTGGGAGACCAAGGCAAGAAGATTGCCTGAGTCCGCGGGTTCGAGACCAGACTGGGCAACTTGGTAAGACCTCGTCTCTACAATAAATCACAAGAACCAGCCAGACGTGGTGGCATGTGTCTGTAGTTCCAGCAACTTGGAGGGCTGAGGCGGAAGGACTACCTAAGTCCAGCAGGTGGAGGCTGCGGTGGCCGTGAGCATGCCACTGCACTCCAGCCTGGGCGACAAGAGTGAGACTCCAACTCAAAAAAAAAAAAAAAAGAATATAGTATATAGTTCAATTGATAATATTCAGTCTAACAAACTAAATTTAAAAAATGATAAAAATAAAGTCCCGGAGATCTATGAGACATCATTAAGCTTATGAACAATCTGCATAATAGTAGACCAAAAAGAAGAGGTGAGATAAAGAAGAAAATGGACTTGAAGAAATAAATGACTGAACATTGCCCAGATTTAAAAAAATTGACCTACACATTTCAGAAATTCAACATAAACCAAGTTGCTAGACATTTCTTTGAGTGGCCTTGAACCCACCCAGTTCTGCTCTCCTTTCTGGCTTGTAGTTCCCAAGAATAACTGTAGAATGTGCTGGGAATGGAATATTCTGAGATGGAAAAAAAACTGCCTGAAACGGCTCGGGCCTCGTTCTCTTTTTTCTTAGGATAACTAGCATCTTAAGTTACAGAGGGGCAGTCCAAGACAACCTGGGACTTGTTCCTCTCTTCCTTGGAAGTAGGATGCCCTTAAAATAATTTTCCAATGAGTCCCATGGCCTCTAATCTATGTAACACAGGGTGAGCAGCCTTTCAGGAACCCTCAGCTGTGGTGAAAGTAGGGCACATGTAGTCAAAACTCTATTTGTCATAGGCAACTTTTTTGAGCTTTGGGGAGTTGACTCACAGTGCATCCTAAATTTTCTTTGTTCCTCGCTGCTTGTTTATAAGTAATAAACCTCTTTAAGTAACTTGTTGAATGTGTGTTCTGTTGCACTAGATTCAGGAGTTGGTAACCTTGCAGGCCCAGGATGTAGTTAGCAGGAGTGGGTGGACTCCTATATCTGGTTGTTGACACAGTGATGATCTCTGTTATCCTCTATGAAGTGGGAGTTCTTCCTTGAGATTGGTTATCAGTGAACATATTTCACACAAGTAGGAGCAATTCAAGAAGATTCATATCTAGACACATTATGTTGAAAGACAAAGATAAAACACTGAAATAAGCAGGAGAAAAATGATTCACAGTGTAAATGAGAACTTCAATAAGATAAACAGATGACTTTTGATCCGAAGCCATGGAGATATTGAAATAATATACAAAATTCTAAAAGAAAAATGGTTGCCAACCAATAATATTACATCCTGAAAAACCATCCTTCAAAATGAAGAAAAATTTAAGACGTTTCTAGAAAAACAAACAGCATGTTGGCAGAAGTAAAAAATATTTTTTCAACAATTAATTAAATGTAAATAAAAACTCAGAGATGTTAGTAGAATACATTTTTAAAAACATTAATAATTCAACTACATGCTGTCTACAAGATACATACTTTAGATTCAAAGATACACAAATGTTGAGAGTAAAAGAATGAATCTGATATACCGTGGAAACAATAACCAGGGAGCCAAAATGATTATACTAATATCAGACAAAATAAACTTTAAGACAAGAACAATCCTTTCTAGAGATATAGAAGGATATTTTATAACGCTAAAAGAGCAAGCATACTAGGAAAATAAAGTTAAAAATATTTAACTACCTAACTACATATTCTCAAAATAAATGAAGTCAAGACTAACAGCTTTTTAAAATTTTAAACTCGATATAATATATAGAATGTTTTTTTAATAAAGCAACTTGAATTTCATTTTATTAAAAATTTCTAGTAGGTATTTGTGATATTTAATATTTATTACCCTAATCATAACTTTCTTTTATAGCAAGAGTTAGAATGTTGAAAACTATACAAAGACTACAAATGGAAATAAAATGTTATGTAATGAAGGCAAGAGTAGTGACGACAAAAAAATGACTTTAATGAGATTAATATTTTAAAAACTAAGGCTAGTTAACTAGTGATATCCAGCAGTATGGACAAATGTGGAAAAGCAACACATAAGAAATAGCACAGTGAAACATTGGAAGGCATTGTCCTTAGAAGCTTTATCTTTCTTATTCTATCTTTATCTTTAGTTTTTCTTATTCTAACTTGTACAAAAATGTCTTTAAAAATTAAAGGTAGAAAATGTTTTAAAAACAAAAAAAGAACATTTGTTGGTCGTTGTTACATGATAGACACTGTTCTTAATATTTCATCCATGTGGATGTCAACTGATTTAGCCCACCTGGTAACATATCAAAAAGGGATACTTTCTCTTTGCTTTATATGTGAGAACTGTATTTCATCAAGATTAACTTAACTTGACCCAAATTATACAGCTGGCACTTTGTAGGACTAGGATATGAACACGGTCAGCCTGGTTTCAGAGTTCAGGTGCTTATTTGACATTGTCTTCTGGAACATACTGATAATTTCTATAATCTACATTTAAGCGTGGGAAATTCTCAAGATCTGATCATAGGACTTAATTGTTTTACCTCAGAAGTACATTGCTTAATTTTATACTCTGAAGGGTGAAAATACAATTATAGTAGATTCATATTTTATAACTATTAATAGATTTTGAACCAGCTTATTTTGAAACAAGGCCCCCATGATAAAAGCTTGAAAAACACTAGTTTAATTATCATGCATATTACTAAATATTTCCCCTGCTATATTTTTCCTGACCGCTTTCTCTTTCTGGATTCATAAGTTTTTGAGACTCTTATACGAACTTTTTGATCAGAGTGGTATTGTTAAGGTGGTTGTGAACTAAATCTATAATCTATTCGATTTTTTTTAATTTTTACTGAACTTAAACAGTAGAACACTTTTCACAAAATTGCTACATTTGCCTGTGCAATCCTAAATTGCATTTTCTATTGAGGCAGCTAACCTTAAATTTTAGTCCTTTTCAGAAATCAATTGCTTCAAAATTAAGCCATAAATTTGTTACTAGGTAAAACTGAGATTTAATTCTGGACATAAAGCTACAGAGAGGGGGAAATAGGTAAATTAATCAGACAAATATAGTAATCAAACAGTATAGAGGAAGATACGTTTTAAATGGAATAAACATATCACCATCTCATTAGAAATATTTTTCTAAAGCACATTATTGTTTTATAATAAAAAACTAAGAAGTCTGCTAATAAGTTTTCTTGAAGTCAGGTTTAAATAAAAATTATTCACCTACTGAAAGTATTCCTTTTCTAAGATAATTTTTTGTTTGTTTTTGCTGTTGGGATATTTTTGTGAGTTCAGAGGCATGCCAGATCAATTACCAACACTGATAAAGACATTAATGCACACTTATTTTATTTCAAATTCTTCACTTAGAAAAATTAATTTTTCTTATTGTCAGTACTGCTTGTATTATCAATGTGAAGGTTTTTTTCAGCTGGAAAATAAGCAATATGGCTTACTCTTTATTTTTACCCTGCTGGCATTAGATTTCTGGTATAGATAGAATTATCTTTTATTATATGGTTTTAAAATTAGAATAAATTAGGAGTCTTAAAGTTAGGCTGCGAAAATTACTTTCAAACACTTTTTGAGCAATAGTCAATCCATAGTTTGCGAACATCTTTAATTTGATATAGGAAAAGTTTAAGCGTTTCTCTAACTTCTCACTTGACAGCGATAATATACTCTCTAATTTTTATTAAACAAAAATGTCTCATCTCAGCTCACCAAATTTTGGACATACCCTCATTAGATGGAGTAATTCTAATTATAAATATCTCTTGAAGCAGTAGAGATTGGTCCAGAATAGAATGCTGTCATGATGACTTGAGTTTTCATGTCCTGTATGTTAAAACTCCCTAAGACAGAAAGAACTCCACACTTACAGTAGAATTTCTTAAAAGGATATCTTATGAGACTCTGAAAGGTACACATTGATACACCGTAAAAGAAGAGAAAAATGAAAGGGAAAAAAGCGCAGATTCAGAGGGCTGGCAGAAAAATCAGACCTTGAACATAGTAGACATAAAATAGACCTCATCAACAAATATTTCTAAGTAAAGATATTGACAATGAAAAAGGAACATGTAAAGTACTTAGTTATAGGTTATAACTTAAATTAGTTAAGGCATGTTTTTGTTTTTCTCATAACATAAAAAAATTAATAAAACCTATGAAAAGTCTTTAGCCATGCCACATGACGACTTATGTCATCCTAACCAATTTCTACATCATCATTTATTTTTTCTGTTGTGGCTTTAGTATATACAAACGGTTTTTAAATTCCTGTAAGTGATCTCAATGCGTCATCTTAAAATTAGGATCTTTTAAAATCACACATTGCCTGCTCTTCCCTATGTCCATCATGTGGTTATCTTTTGAAAATGGTTTTTCATATTGTTGATTTACTTTCCTACTGGGTGGTCATCATTTCTTATAACAGAGCTGTTTATACAGTAAGAATAGTAGCTCCGTGGCCCAATTTCTGTATTATGTTTTTATAACTGCCTCTTCACCAAACTTTTGATTGGTTCTAGCAATTTTTTCAGTAAAATCTCTTGAATGTTCTGAGTAAAAAATAAAATAAAAATCACATATTGCTATATTACAGTGGAACGAACTCACAGCTAAGTTTCATTGAGGGCAAGAAAAATATTATATGCTCTTTGACCTCAAAAAAAAGACAACTGACCCCAATTTGGGGCAATTAAAACCCAAAGTTCAGTGGCATCGAACAAAGAGAATGCACATAATTCCTTACTCTCCTAAAAGATAGAGTTCCGAGCATGGGTCGACTATCCCCATCACCCCCCATTCCACCCCAAGAAAAGAAAGAAACAGAAAAAGGAACCGCATCTCATTTGATTAGGTACGCAGTAGGTACTCCCTTTGTAGCTTTATAGATGAGAAAAATTGAGGCATAATACTCACTGATATAATTTTGTGTGTGCGTGGAAATGAGAAGGAATCATATCTGTAAACACTGAACTGGTCATACAATGTGCTGTATTATTTTAGAAAACAGTTTTGTATTATTCCAAAAGTATCTCATTTTTTTTTTTTTTTTTAGTTGGAGTCTCCCTCTGTCACCCAGGCTGGAGGGCAGTGGCACTCACGGTCACCGCAGCCTCGACCTGCTGGGCTCCAGTGATCCTTCCGCCTCAACCTTCCAAGTAGCTGGAACTACAGGCGTGCGCCACCACACCTGGCTTATTTTTTGATTTGTTGTAGAGACGAGGTCTTGCCAAGTTGCCCAGGCGGTTCTCGTACCCTTGGACTCAGGCAGTTCTCTCACCTCGGCCTCCCAAAGTGCTGGGATGACAGGCATGAGCCACAGCACCCGGTCATATTTCATCTCTTTAAACACGTTTTTTTCCTACTGTAATGGCAAGCATAGAATAATAGAGCAGAAATAAGAGACTGTTTCTTTTCAACAAGTATCTTCAAAGCGGAAGGCTATGTTAAGTATGCTAAACAAAATTAAAAACTCAAAAATAAAGCATGACAATTTTTAACAAATATATACATAGTTTTTGCTTTAACTAGACCCCTTTTCAGAAAACAAAGAGGAGTCAGAATGATAGTCTTAAATATTCACCCAGAGATGCACCATCTCCAGTACTTTTCTTCTCTTCTTGTGAACGTGGTTTTCCATCTGGCTTTGCTTCTCTTCAGTCTTGAGAATGGTCTTTCACCTTTCTTCCAGTGCAGACCAGCTGGTGAAGTCTCTGAGCTTTGGTTATCTACACATGTTTTTATTTCACCCCAGCTAAAGACCCAGGGACACGTCCACGCCAACTTTCATATGCCCCTTGTTATGTGTAATCACGTCCGCAGCCCAGGGCTCAGACCTCAGGCTTGTTTGCTGGGCAAAATTGCTGGTCCATTTAGGTTCTATGGCCCTCTGCTCCAGGGGAAAGTGTTCTGTGGCAAAACAAACACAAACTAGTGGGAATCTGGGTTTCCCTTGGAATTTTTCCCTCTCAGAAATGACCACCCTTTGCTGCCTCTTGCTCAGTCCTGGAGGGAAAGTCTACCAATTTCTTCTGTCAAGTTTAGTACTAACTGTCAGTTATTTTATTTCTAGTGACAGCCACAGAAGTACAACGCGCTCTCCTGGTGGAATAAGAATACAGAGATATTTAGATTTGCTAGAGTATTGCAGAGAATGTCCTTATCGTTTGCAACGCTTCCAGCCCAATCCCAGAAGTATATGAACAGGAAATAAATATTCCGCTATTCTTATAATCAGTCCCCTTCAGGAAGTAGCCTGGTCTCAATCCCTCGATAGTCCTCTGTCTCCCTGCTGGTAAGTAGATACCTGGCACTGGTCGTTGGCTAGGGTCTTTCCACCTCTGATAGAGTTAAGGTGTTTTCAGAGCACTAAAGAAAACACCAAGCTACAACTTTCCCATCTTTGTACCTGCAAATGTTGCAGAATTGTATTCAAAATTTTAATTATTGCATTACAACCCGCGAAGGAAGGACGTGAGAGTAAAATGACCCCTTCACTGTCAACTATCATGGGCTTTGTAAGACCTATAAAAAACAAGCTGATTCCAGCCATCTAGGAATTATGCATGACCACGCAATTTTAGTTTATTCAACTACACATGCCTATTGGACACAGAAGCAAGTACTTCACAAAGGAGGCCTACAGTGTGTTGTCCTCACGGACAAGGAAGAACTAGAAAGCTTGAGTGGGAGTAAAACGTGCAAAGAATAGCCGAAAAAAAGGTGGAGCCGTAGGCATTAGGTGAGAATATGAGAATTCAAAATTCATGGGGGACTGAGAGAAAGAAATGTACTTTTAATCTTCAGAAAAAGAGACTAGAAAAACCTTCATGGTCTTCCCAATAGTTTATTATTTCTACTAGTGAAAGAGGTGCTTACACTACAGTATGCAAACTATAAAATATACTTGAGAAAACATTTCAGGACATTTTGACCTTAAATGACAATGAGTTCTCTGAAATTATTATAGAATAATTTCTTTCTTTGAAATGTGTTGACAAATAGGCTTACTTCCTGGTAGAGATGGTTGGTATGAGTCCGTCTAAAAGCAAGAAGATGACCTAAGGAACAGAATTTATTGTACTAGAAAGCAAAGAGGTCATTACATCCCAGCAGAACTGCAAGGGCTGGAGAATAGGGAATGCAGTTTCCTATTTCAAAATACGCTTGGCATAATTACCATTCCTTCTCTAAACACCTTTATTTCAAGGCTCATCTGATAGAATAAACTACTATAAGTGTTTTCACATAGGCTTAGACATAATTGCACATGTTTATCTCCTATGAATTTACTGAGCAATTTATAGTGTAAATTGATAGCTGGGACCAAGTTGTAATTTTTTCTCCTTCCCATTGGGTAGGGGCTCTTACTAAGATAAGTAAATTATATAAAGAAATAATGTCTCTTCTCTACATCTGACTCACTGAGAGAGTAAATTTGTGACTCCCAATAAACCTGTAATTGCTACTTACCTCTCTGCAACTTCAAAATAGCCCTGCATGTATGCATGGATGATGGCTCGGTTTTTTTGTTTGTTTGTTTGTTTTTTGTTTTTGAGTTGGAGTCTCACTCTGTCGCCCAGACTGGAGTGCAGTGGCCGCTCCGGGCCACCACAGCCTCGACCCGCTGGGCTCCGGCGATCCTTCCACCTCAGCCTTCCAAGTAGCTGGAACTACAGGCGCGCACTACCACGCCCGGCTGATTTTTTTGATTTATTGTAGAGATGAGGGCTCGCCAAGTTGCCCAGGCGGGTCTCGAACCCACGGACTCAGGCCATCCACTCACCTCAGCCTCCCAAGGCGCGGGATGACAGGCTGAGCCACCGAGCCCGGCTGATGGCTCGTTTTTTATTTAAGAGTCAGACTCAAAAGAGAATTGTGAATGTTACCTTTTAGCATAGAAATTGGTATAAAAATACTTTCTGTTTTCTAACGAATATTTTCTATTGGTTAATTCTATTGCCGCAGTTAGCGAAAATAGTATCAAATTAGAACTACTACAAAAACAGAAAATTTCTGATAGTACCATGGTAAATTTAACGTTAGATGGCATTTGACTTGAAAATCATCCCTCCCTTGGAGTTAACCAGCTGTTTATTCTCACCAATATCAGATTTTAAAAATTCAATTGATTTATTTTCTATAACTCAGTCTGTAGGCCTACGCCACCATAGGTAGGGGTTGTCCAGAGTTCTCTTTAGAGTGCTCATGGCAACATTCTACAAAGCACAATTTCCAACTCTGTGAAATGATATTAATTGAAACAATTACAGTTTCGATTATATTTTAATGACATATACAGACTAATTTGTTCAAAATTTTAATCTGTCTTAGAAAAACAATCCTGAGAATAATTTCACACAGTGTAATGCGTGATCAGGTTAGTTTTGTCCTCTAACAGATGACTGTCAATTAACAGAATACAGAAACCTGTCGCAATATGGAGTCTCTATGGAGATCCTTGAAATATCAAGCACCCAGTTGCTCAATAAATACTAATTGGCAAGGATGATAATGATATGTTAACTCATTTTCTAGAGGGCTTTCTTACCCTCTATTGGCTTCCTAACCATCTGCTTCAGAACATTGAAAGGAAAAAAAATCAGTGCTCATGAGTATCAAGTTTTTCGCAATTTGTGAAGTTTAAGAAATTTCTCATCACACCTTTTTATTACACACACACACACACACACACACACACACTTCATGCTACAGTAAATTTATTTATAATTATTGACTTTGGAAGCCTCTCTTTAAATTAAAACAGATATTTTAGAGATTACTTGGATTAAAAAGAGGGCGAAGGGAACTGATCTATGTTTATTATTATCTTTTTATGATTGTTCCTCCCATATTTCTGTGGATCTGGGTCACACCTTTATTCTGTTTCAAATATGTGTCAAACCCATTTGCACAGTTTTAGGTACTGAAGCTATATATTAAGTTTTGCTGATTTCTTTCACTTAATTTTTCTCCCCATGATTGTTTTAGTTATCCTGTGATGTTTGCTTTCCCACGTGAATTGTATAACAATCTTTCTATATTTACAAAAAATCTTGCTGCGAGTATTATGGAAACTGACTAAACCTATCACCTTATTGAGAATTGACATTTTTTACTGTACAGAATCTTCTAATCTATACTCACAATATGACTCTCCATTTATCTATGCCTTTTAATAATTTATTTCATCACCATTTTGTAGATAGAGAAAGCAAATTCTTTGCATGCTTGTGTAGATTTCCATTTACATATTCTATGGTTTCGACAATAATACATGGTATTGCATTTTTAATTTTGGTGATCACATGTTCATTGCGAGTATAAATAAGTACAATTTATTTTTGTATGCTTATCTTGTGTCTTACAAGCGTGATAAATTCATTTATTAGTTCTATGAATTTTGTTTGTTTTATTTTGTTCTTGTAGATTCCTTGGGATTTTCTACATAGACAATTATGCCATCTACAAATAAGGACCATTTTATTTCTTCCTTTCCAATTTGTAGGCATTTTATTTCCTTGATTTTGCTGTTGCAGTGGCTATAAAATTGTGAGAGCAGATATAGCTGTCTCGCTCCTGAACTTGAAAAAGCATTTAGTTTCTTGTCATTACTAGCAATGTTAGCTATAGGGTTCTTTTGAGACACTGTTTCTCAAGTTGAGAAAGATCCCCTCTATGTCTGTTTTGTAAAAATTTACAGATGTTGAATTTTGCCAAAAACGTTGTTTGCATCAACGAATACTGTTACATTATTTTCCTTCTTTAGTTTTTAAATTATATTGACTTTCAAATATTGAGCCAGGATTGCATCCTTTGAATAAACCTCATATTGTTTTGATATGTAATTCTCTTTATCTATTGCTAAATTCTGCTTGCTAATATTTTGTTAACTATTTTGGATCTATATTCATGAGAGATATCGGTCTTAGTTTTCTTTCTTGTCCAGTTTAATACCTTCTTAACATGAACCAAGAACCAGCACTACACTTCTGTGTTCTGGTTGAATTATGTAGCATTGATGTCAATTCTTTAAACATTTTGTAGAACACTGCAATGAAGCTATCTGGACCCAGAGATTTTCTTTTTGTTTTGAGAGTTTTTAAGTTATAAATTCAGTTTCCTTATGTGGAAATTATACACTATTAAAATTATCTATTTCATATTGTGTTTACTTGTGGTAGTTGTTTGTATTTCTTTTGAGAAATGTTTCCTTTGACTAAGTTGTCAAATTTATGTGTGCAGTGTATTCCCTAATAATACCTGGTTATCCCTTTAACATATGGAATGTCTATAGTGACATCACCCGTTTCATTCCTAGTATTAGTAATTTATGTCTTGTGTGTGTGTGTATGTGTGTGGGTGTGTTTTGTCAATCTAGCTAAAAGAGTGTCTATTTCCTTGATCTTTTCAAAGAATGAGCTTTTTGTGCCATTCATTCTATTGTTTTTATTTTGAATTTTACTGATTTATGCTTTTATCCTTATTATTTCCTACCTTCTACTTGCCTGGTTTTATTTTGTGTTTTTTGTGTAATTTTATCAAGGAAACCGCTTAGATGACTAAAAAGGACCTTTCTTCTCAAATATGCATTTAGTGCTAAAATTTTTCTCTCAGCACTCCTGTAACTAATCAACAAATTGGAATTTATTATAATATCATTCAGTTCAATATATTTCTAAATTTTCTCTTGATATGTCTTCTTTGATTCATGAATTATTTAGAAATATGCTCTTTAGTTTCAAAAGTTTGAAGATTTTACCACTATATTTGTTACTTATTTACAAATTGAGTCTACTATGAACAAAGAAAACACTCTGCATTAGTTTAATTCTCTAAAATGCATTAAGATTTATTTGAAAGCCCAGGGTATTATCTATCTATCATCTATCTTGGTACATGTTCTGTGAAGACGGAAGTAGAAATATTAATTCTGCTGTTGCTTGTCTACCATTGGGTGAATTGTTCCTTCAATATTGATTAGATCCTCTTGATTGATGCTATTGTTGAGTTCTTGCTAATTTTGCATCTATTTTTTACATTAATTGTTAAAAGAAGAATGTTGAAGTAGCCAGCTTAACTGTAGATTTGGGCTGGGCACAGTGGCTCACGCCTATAATCCCAGCATTTTGGGAGGCCAAGGTGGGAGGATTGCCTCCAGGGGTTCGAGACCAGTCTGGGCAACTTGGTGAGACCTCATCTCTACAATAAATCAAAAAATTAACTGGGCATGGTGGCATGTGCCTGTAGTTCTGGCTACTTGGAAGCCTGAGACAGAAGGATAACCTGAGCCCAGCAGGTCAAGGCTGTGGTGGCCATGAGCGTGCCACTGACTCCAGCCTGGGCAACAGAGTGAGACTCCAACTAAAAAAAAAAAAAAAAAAAAACCTGTAGATTTTTCTGTCTCCTTCCAATTTTATAAAATTTTACTCCACATATTTTTGCATCTCTATGGTTTGCTGCATATACACTTGGGATTGCTATGTTTTCTTGGTAGATAAAGTCTTTATCATTATATAATGTCGCTGTCTGTCTCAGGTAATATTCTTTGATCTGATGTTTATTTTATGATTTTTTTTTTTTTTTTTTTTTAGTTGGAGTCACACTATGTTGCCCAGGCAGGAGTCAGTGGCACGCTAATGGCCACCACAGCCTTGAACTGCTGGGCTCAGGTTATCCTTCTGTCTCAGGCT
>CAUYQG010018830.1:0-46122 GCA_963574415.1 Tarsius wallacei
GTAAAATTACCAATTCATATGGTTTTGATAAAGTTAAATGCGATGACAGTAATTAGCAATTTAAAAACTTTTATTTGGTAGAACGATTTACTGTCCTCCAGGAGTTGGAGACCATCATACTAAGTGGTCTATCACAGAAACGAAGAACTGAATACCACATGTTCTCATTTAAGTGAGTACAGAACAATAATCACGTGAATACAAAGGAAAGACTGGCAGTTGCTGGGCACTGCTAGGAAAGGGAGGGAGGATGAAAGTTGGGAGTCACATGACAACACAAAGGGTACCAGACCCACTACCAGGGGAAGGAGAACCAGTTGGAAGCCCAAACTTCACCTGTATGCAGCCTGTCTATGTAGTTTTTCCTTATTTACACCCCTTATCTCTATAATAAAATAAAATAATGAAATAATCACTCTTGAAAATATTTTTCTTTTTTTTAGATTAGAAAATACAATTTATTCAAAAGTAAATTAGAGAGAGAGAGAGAGAGAGAAGAGAAGATTTACCTCCCCAAGGGAGGGAAGGGGGCCAAAGCTTAGGAAAAGATGACCTGACCATAGCACAAAGAGCACTTGGCCACACCATAGGTTAGCAAGGCAATGGCTTATATTTGTTAATACATTGAATCCTCTCAGCAATTCTATAAGGTTGCTATGATCATTTCTCCATTTTACAACTAAGAAAACTGAGATACAGAAAAGATAAACAAATAACTTTAGGTCACATCTCTTAATGGAAGAGCTAGAATCTGACTCCAGAGTTCAAGCCCGTGAATGCTACATTATATTGCATAATAAATTTACAGATTATTGCTATTATGGGAAAAGAAGGGAAAATCCGTCCGAGACTCTAAGCCTTATTAAGATTTAAAAGCCAGAAGAGAGGTAGCACATGCAAAGTGATGTCTTAACATGTCTGTCTGCATATTTAGTCTATGAGTTCTGGTATGCATTTTAGATGCATATAATTGCAATCATACCTTAAAATAATTTTTCAATGGTTAGTCATTTACATATTTCTGCTCACATAAATGATACTTCAGGGAAATTAAGATGTAGATGATACCCATCACAACTTGTTTAACCACAAAGAAACAAAAAAATTGTAATTCATTGCAAAGTTTAAGAAAATTTAATTGTTTCACTCTTCAGTTTGAGTTAACAGGTGTATGACAAGTATCTTATCAAAGAACATTATTAGTGGAGCTTAAAACTTAGCAGTTATTCCAATTAATAATGCAATATTTTATTGGATCATTGAGAATATTCAGTGAATTCCAAGGCAATGCCATGAATAATATTAAAAAGAGCATACTCATCTTTGAGTTGAATTTTCCCTCAGAGACCTGGTGTAATCATTGATATTTACTTTCCAGCAAAATACATGAGGAAAGTGAATAGAAGTTTTAATATTCTCTGTATTTGTTATTCATATTATCTTAGACAAATTGCATTTTGTTCTATTTTATATTAAGATTAAAAAAAATATTCTACTGCCTTGGAATTTTGAGTAGTTTGTCACCTAACAGTTATTTTTTATTCAAGGAGAGAAGAAACAATTGTCAGTCATGAAAATCTATTTACTTAAGTGAGAAATAAAGTTGTCTCAGTCTTGTCATTTACTCTGAGAATTGAGAACTCATATATCTAATTGAGAAAACATACATTTATATTTAACATTCCATATGACAGATTATTTACAGATATGTCATTGATACTGAAGGATCAACTTCTTTTCTAAAATAAATCTTAAAAATCAAACTGTTCAGACATGCAGATATTACACTAAAAAAATTCAGATCCCAGTTTCAATAATAGTAAATAGCACTTTCTGCAGAATGTAAAGAATCTGGAATTTTTGTAATACCAACTGGATATACCTAAAGAAGACAAAGTTTTAGGAAACACCATTATAAAAGCATTGCTGTCTCAAGGCATTTAATATTAACAGCAAATGGGAGGAACGTAAATGTATTCTTAATAGAGAAGTTTCACTTCTCAAAATGCTTTTTCATTCAGTTACTGTTTCATCAAAGAGAAATAAAGAATCTTTTTGACTTAATAATGTGTAGCACTGACATGTCTTATAGTTGAACAATTACAGGTTCACTGACCTCAGAGTCGCAAAGCCCAGGCTTTTATTCCTGAATCAAATTTTCACCTATCTTGAAAAACACAGACATCCAAATTGTATGTATTTTACTCCAAAGATATTGAGAACAACCTCAGAAAAGGTATCATGTGAAGGTAAAGCAGTACGGAAAACCTTTCCATCCACACTAACCGTTGAAAAATGATTCCTCTTTTCTAGGTCAACATGTATGTTTTTAAAAAGTACATATCTACAGTCTAAAGATATAAATAATAACGCCTAATATTTCAATTGATTTTGGAAAAAGCATTTTTTTCACTGACTACCCTTCTCATAGCCGTTTGTGAGGTGGGTTCTGAGTGACAATAGCAGAAATGAGGAATACTGGTTGATATTACCATGAATGGCAGCCAAAAAGCAAACAAAACAAAAACAAAAATGAAAACAAAATCAGGGATGGTGCGTTCAGTGTAACCCCTGCATTACATATTCCATGACAACTTTGAAGCTGATAATTAAATCTATTCCTTGATTCATTATGGGACTAATACCCTTCGTTTCTGCCTTGAATTGCTTTTCATCTCCTTAACCTTGAAGAAAAGTGGGTTCCAAGATTTGCAAAGTAAACACCCAAGTAGCAACCTCAATTGCTGTTTCTTAAATACACAAACTGTACAAGAGAAACGGCTATTATTAACCTTAATCTTGAGCATGGTTTGTATAGATGAAATAAATTTCAAGACAAAAATAATTATTAAGCATAACTAGTAGCAGTTTCTTCCCAATCCATGTCTGAATGAGAATGAAAAATGATTGTTCACACTTTTTACCTTGTAAACAGTTTACAATAAATAGATGTGTTCAATTTTTTTGTTTTTGTTAAGTGTGAACTATTAGGAGTATTCCTTTATAGATACTTCTTGGGTTTATGCACTTCATTGTGACTGTAAAATCTGTTTTGTATACTCTTACACCAAGTTTCTTCAAAAACACTTCAGTAAGTTGGTAGCCTGTAACACACAAATTATTAAAAACCAGAAAATTTTACACTTTTGTGCTACATTTTTATTATAAAAATGACTGCTTCATGTACCTTATTTATAATACAGTGTCTTGGAAGTTTACTATCCATCCAGCAACAGTATTTAATTACTCTTATACAAAGTTGCTTTATGCGTAAAGTGTTAATTTACATTACACATAAAACCCAGTAAAATCTATGGCATTGTGAAGTTTTTATTTTTCCTAAAAGTGCAAATCCTGTAAAAAATTTAATCATTGCATAATATGGGTTTTATATTATACTGTGCATACATAGAGACTTATACAAATGCAACAATCTGCACGTGTGTAAATAGATCCTCACATATTATGAAGAAAGGTCTTTATCTCAGTACATCAGTCTGGTGTGGTCAAGAAGAAAAAGCCACTACAAGTATTATAGGAACAGAGGATTGTGTAGGCAAATTAGACATTGTATCAGCACGAGAGGAGCAAAGGTGAAAGAGTTAATGTCTGAGATATAATCCATAGCCACTGCAGGCAGGAAGCATTGGTACCACAGCAGAGACCAAAGAGTGTAGGAAAGTATGAGGCATTATGCTTAGAGCACAAAGTGAGAGCTCCTGGAGCAGTCACATATCCACCTGTACGGTGGCCTTGGAGCTCCAGGAAAGGTCCACAGGTAATCTGGGTGTGTGTTGGGGGTGGGGGAGCAGCCTCTGCATTTGTAGAAACAGCCTCTTCCATAGACACTTCTGTCTGAGCACCACCATGCATGTGTCACCATTTTCTGAGAAAAAATATTTCCACTTTCCTTCCTTCATCTAAATCTTCTGTCAATTTCTCTCCTTCACAAATTTTAATCAGGAACTTCAGAGAGAAGGGGATGTCAAAAATAGTTTTGTGTCTTGGAAGAGGTGTGGCTGGGGGTGCCCAAGCACCAATGACTGGTCTGGTACCTTGCCACGAACTTAATTGTTCCCGCTCCCCCAAATTCATATGTTGAAGCCCTAAATCTCCACTAAGCCTGAACATGGTGATAAGGCTTTAAGGAGGTTAAAAAAAAAAAAAAAAAGCTAAAGGGACGTCATAAGGGTGGGAGTCCTGCTCTGAAAAGATTGATCTCTCTCTCCCCATATACTACACAAGAAAGACCATGTAAGCACACAACAATTAGGTGGCCATCTGCAAGCCAGGACAACAGCCTTCACCAGAAACCACCCAAGGTTGCAACCTAATCTTGGGCTTTCAGCCTTTAGAACTGGGAGAAAATAATTTAGATTGTTTAAACCATCCCATCTATGGTACTTTGTTATGGCAGCCTGAGTTAAATAATACAGACATGCAGGCACTACCTCTTTATATGATTAACAGTCTAAAATATGAAACTTTATTTTTTAATAGATTTGTTTCATTTTATTTTTATCTGTATACTATTAGGGGTACAAGTGCAATTCTGTCACATGACTACATTGTGAAGTGGTGAGGTACAGGCCCCTAATACGTCCATTGTACCCATTAAGTAATTTCTCATCATCTACCCCCTCCCATTCCCCTACCTTTCTGAGTCTCCAATGTCTATCATGTCAAAATCTATGTCAATGTGTACACATTGTTTATCCCCTGCTTATAAGCGAGAACATGATATATTTGTCTTTCTGTTTCTGAGTTGTCTCACTTAAGAAAATGGCCTCCAGTTCCATCCATGTTGTTGCAAAAGACATGATTCCATTCTTTGGTTATAGATGAATAGTATGCCTTTGTGTGCATATACCATGTTTTAAAATCCAATCATCTGCTGATTGGTTTTATATGTATATGGTTTTCCATGGGTAGATACCCAGTAGTGAGATTCTGGATCAAATTGTAGTTTTTATGTTGAGGTATTGGAGAAATCTCCACATTGTTTTGCATTAAGATTGTACTAATTTACATCCCCACCTACAGAATTAGTGTTAAAATTTGACACTTTATTACTGATTTCTCTTTACAGTAGGCAACAGGAAAAAAGATGTGGAATACATTTAATACAATTATCCTACATGTTTTATAAATTATTTTCATGTTGACAGTTTGGTTTAGTTTTCATATTAAAATCAGTTTACCAGATAGTACTTAATCTTAGGCGTGGACATAATTTTCTGAAAACTAAAACTATTAAAAATACACACATCTGCCTGAAGTTCACCTGTTGAATCCTAATCCCCAATGTGATTGTATTTGGAGGTGGGAACTTAATGAAGTGATTAGGTGTGAGCGTTTGCTTTCTTGCCCTCTTCGCCATGTGAAGACACAGCAAAAAGATGGAGCAGACTCTCACCAGACACTGAATCTGCTGATGTATATAGATCTTGGATTTTCCAACCTCCTGGACTGTGAAAAATAATTTTCTGTTGTTTATAAGCCTTTCAGTCTAAGGTATTTGTAACAGCAGCATAAACAGGCTAGGACAACTTCCAAGTTTAATATTAGGTAAGCTAATTAAAACATAATCTTTTTCTTTTTATGATTATGCAATATTGCTACTGAATTCAAAAACTCAGATAAATAAATACACTAGCACAACACATTGATATAAGGGAACAAAAATTAATGGCCTGGAGTTGAGTTTAAAATACCTGAGGTTAAAGCGCTTTATTTGAATTAATATTTAATTTGCATTTAGGCTATTATGTCAACTTTCTTTGTCTAGAGAGTTGTCCAGAACCTGGCTACTGATGTTTCTTCTAAGATCTGTCAAAAACAACCACACAAATACTCTGAGGTAACTGTTTCAGATTTTTTTCCCCTTATGTAAGTCAAAACACATCTGACCATGAACACTGCTGTAGACAAAAACAAAAAAGACCATGTGCTACTAAGCATATATATTCAATTCCAAAATAGTTCTAAGAGATGATTGTTGTATAGCATTTGATCCAAAAAATTGGTTTTGCTAGTTATCCCAACAAATAAATAAAGATGCCATTGAATACAGTTATATTTTCTGTGTCATCACTGACACTAGAAAAATAACATAAGCACAAGTTCCAAACTTCAATTGTATATAAAAAATTAATTACTTAATTAATAAATGGATCATGGGCCAGGTTCTGTGGCTCAGCCTGCAACTTTGGGAGGTCAAGGCGAGTGGATTGCCTGAGCCCACGGGTTCGAGATCAGCCCAGGCAACTTGGGAGACCTCGGCTCTACAATTTTAAAAAAAGAAATAATTAGCTGGGTGTGATAGCACATGCCTGTAGTTCCAGCAACTTGGAAGACTGAGGTGGAAGGATCACCAGAGCCCAGCAGGTCAATGCTGGGGTGGCCATGAGTGTATGCCACTGCACTCCAGCCTGGGCAACGGAGTGAGACTCCAACTCAAAAAAAAAGCTAAATTTAATTTAATTTAATTTTAAAAATGGACCATGATTTTCTTGTAGCCAATCCTGAAAAAAATTAAATTAAATTTCTAATCTGATAAATTATTACATTCAAAGGAAAATTGTTCATCACAGTTTATAGCTATCTGCTCAAATAGATGATGTAAAGTTACATGCTACCTCAATGCTTTATAATTCTTCATTTTTACAAAAGCAAGTATAAACATCTCAAGAATTAAGTAAATATGTGGGATAATCATATTTAGATAGATTTACCAAATTAAGCTTTCTAGGCAAGGAATCTTTTGGAGTTTAGAATAACCTAAAACAGTGTAGTTTAAATTTGCATTTCCTTGATGACTAGTGAGGCTGAATATTTTTTCATGTATCTGTTGGCTGCTCGTATGTCTTCTTTTGAGAACTGTCTATTCATATCTTTTGCCCACTTTGTAATGGGGCTGTTTGTTTTTTTCTTTTCAGCACGTTTTAGTTCCTTGTAGATCCTAGATGTTAGGCCTTAGTCAGACATGGAGTTGGCAAATATTTTTTTCTAGTCTATGGGCTGTCTCCCTGCTCTCTTGATGGTTTCTCTGGCTTTGCAGAAGCTTGTTACTTTGATGAGGTGTCCCAGTTGTCTATCTCATCTCTTATGACCTGGGCATTTTGGGTTTTGCTCAGGACTGGATTTTTTAAAATGTGGTACGTATACACAATGGAATATTATGCAACCATAAAGAAGAACAAAATCATGAACTTCCCAGCAACCTGGATGGAATTAGAGTCTATAATACTGAGTGATCTTTCACAGAAACAGAGAACTGAGTATCACATGTTCTCACTCATAAGTGGACCATGAACAACTACTGTAATACTATAAGAAAAGGATTGACAGTAGCGGGAAACTGCTGGGGCGGGGCTGGGATGTGGGATTGACAGTAGTCAAAATCTGCTGGGGAAGGGGTGGGGGCACACGTCATCAACAAGGGTAACTGCACCATGAATATTTCTATACCTAACCATGAATTGTACCCCACAATTTTAAAGTAAAACTATTAAAAAAAAAGAATAACCTAGAACAATACATTTGTAAAAGAAGAAAAACAGCCCATTGTTTCCACTAGGTACACTACCTACAACATAAGCAGATTTGAAATAGTGGTATTAAGAAAGTGAGTTTTAATCATGTAAAAACACACATTAAATATGTATATGCCTACCCTTAAATAAGCTACAAGAAAGTACCCAAAGTTGAGGATTTGATTGTTCCTGCTTTTTTCTTCAAGTATAATTAAAACTTTCCACTTGAATCTGGTCAGACTTTGAGACTTGCTTTGTTCAATACAATGGGGTAGATGTGATGATGGAGAACTTCCTAGTTCAGGCCTTGGGAGGACTAAACACTTAAAATTCCTCCTTCCTAGAAACCAGCAACCACACATTAAGAAAACCTAGACCAGATAACTGAATGATTAAAGGCCTGGTAAGAAAACCATGAGCATTGAAGGGCTTCCTTGGGTGCCCTGGCTTTATGTAAACCTCCAGTTAAATGACACTGACTGATTGACCTCAATGGAAACTCAGAAAATAAATGGAATAATTAAAATCCTGCCTGAATCTCTAACTGAAAGAATTATTCAAAAGGTAGAAAAAATATTTGAATATATTAAGTTCTGGGGTAATTTGCTATACAGCAGCAGACAGATGAAACCAAATGTTGCATCGGGAATTGGAATGTTGCTGAAAAACTTGAAATGTGTGGCAATAATTTGGCCTAGTGGAGAATTCCAGGTAAAATATTTAAAGTGTCAGTCAGCTCCTTTAAGTGACTTATGATCAAGGATAGGAAGAAAGAAAAACTAAAGAAAAAACTGTTCAGTTCTCAAGCATAATTTAAAAGAAATATTTCCAACCCAAAACTTGCTCTTTCAAAAAATAAAATAGTTTCTCACCCAAAACTTCTATAGGTAGCAAAATGTTCTCAAAGGTGAAAAAAGGAAAAAGAAAATTTAAAAAAAGGATGACCTCAAGGTAAAGAAGAAGAAATCCAGGGACCAGGATACTCCAAGTAGAACATGCTTTCAGTGAAAAGATCACATAGGTTTGTGTCTGTACACTGTTCTTTGAAATTTCTAAAAATTGTAATGTTACATTGTATATCTTATCAACAAAACAATGAGTTTTCTACAAATCTTTAAGTTTTTTGCTTTTCCACTACTCTGACCCACTACCTAAATGTAAAGAGAAATTTAACACAAAAAGTTTTGTGAGTAGGGCTCTTTAAAATATGGACTGCATTATAATTTGATACATAGGAAGTCCAGAAAGTTTTTTAAGGGGTTGCATTTGTTTATACCTAAAGGAACAGTGGTGGTCTAAAACCAAAAAGACATCTAAACACTCAACTTTCTACAACTATAAACAAACTAGAAAGCAATTCAGCAATAGACGTAGGGCATTTTTAAATGGAAACAATGACTCACATGGAACCAAAGTTCAGAACACAGAGCCAAGAGCTGCAGAAAATTACTCCAAAGAATTGTGCCCTGCTGGAATAGGAGGTTCTGAAAACATACACCCCATTTGATTTCAGAATTGCAATAGACCAGTGATTTATCTCCATCCTCCTGCTCCCTGTCCTTTGCTTGGGTAGATCTATTGCAGTCATCCTATTCCTGTCCTACCATGAGGTGCATGGATGGAGAGAAGAGACAGACAACTTCTGTTTTAAGTTTACTGGTGACCATATGAAGAGAAACTATACATGAAAGTCTTCCTCATCTCAACCTGAACCTAAAAATCAATAAATGAATTAGATGTTCAAGAATGGAGCGAATGTGTTTTGGTTATAAATGATGTTGATTTTTATGGCAGATATCAAATTATTTTATACCCATATGCCCATACTCTTTTATAATTCAAGAGGTAGAATCTATTTTTCTTCCCTTGAATCTGGCTTAGTGCTGTGTCTTCCTTTGATCAAGACAATATGGAAGAAGTTATGTTCTGTAATTTCAAAGCCCAGGATGTAAAAGGACAAGGAGTTCTGCTTCCTCCATCTTAAATCCAAGTCACCATGAAGCAAGACAGTCAGGCTATAGTATTGGATGAACAGAAGGAAAGTAGAGATAAACATCTTGGAAGTTGAGAATTCAACTTATTTATTCCAGTTTCAGATAAACTCATTGTTTAAATACATGGTTGAAAGAATCATGAAAAATTACAGTTAATATTTTTATGCTGAAAAGTCTTGAACAACTCATTACAAAGCTATAGATAACTAAAATGCCACCTTTTATCTTTTTTGAAAATATTTATGGTTGGCATAATTATTGATTTGTGTGTTTTACTTAAGAATAGTTTTAAATTATACTAAATATATTTTGTATATATTGAGGTTATCTTGATATTTTTATGTATTGATATAATGCATTAGGTTGAAAGATTCTCAAATAACAAATAATCAGCCTACTTCTAAAGTAAATTCTTTATCCTCAGTGCTATTGTAGTATAGCTACAATATGGATTTCTATATGGCATTTTTTGCATATACATTTATAAGTGAGATTATTCTGTAAAAGTTGTTTGTCAAGTTTTAATGTCAAGGTTTGCTAACTTCAGAAATGGTGTACTTTTATCTTCTTTTCTATTCTCCAAATGATTATATATTATAGGAATTACTGTTTATTTTTTGAAAGTTTTAGAGAGTATTTTATTGTATTGTTTTAATCTTATAATGTTTTAGAGCTAGTTAATATTTACATCAATTAGGGCTATGCCCAGGGGCTTATCTGTAATCTCAGCTTTTTGGGAGGACAACGCAGCAAGATGGCTTGTGCTCAGAAGTCTGAGACCAATTACATGTAATTTATATAATTATATATTATATATAGTATATAACTTTATATATTCTATAAAATATGTAATATATTGTATAAAATAAATATATATTTACATAAATTGATAGAGTAAACTTTTATTTGTAGAATTGATTTTGATAGTATATTTATTTTATATTATAAATATTATTATTTATTTTAGATTATGCTAATATTTATGTGTATCTCATTAAATAATAAATATATACTAACTATAATTATAAGCCTGATAATAGCATTCATATACAACTTTAGATATCACAATTTAATCAAGTTAAACTAACAGTAAATACATATTGTTTACTAGGAACCAGATTTGTGTGATTCTGTAAAAGAAGAGGAATTAACTTAAGCTTAGGATAAGCAGGTTTGGCACAGAGTAACTTTTCCAGCCACCAGGAATTTGAAGCTAGTGGAAAAATCCTCTATGCAGAGTGGAAATCCGACCCACTTCCTCATACATAATTGCTGTTTTGACAGTATTCTCAAGAGTGCTGAGATTAAAACATGAGCTCTGCTGAATCATCTTTCCAGTGATGCAATTTCCAGAAGAATTGACACTTTGCCTGAAGTTTACATTTCTGAACATTGTAATAGACAATAATTTGAGTTCACTAACTTGATGTGTATCGATGATTTTTTTAATGTCATTAAAGATAGGTTTATTTCTGAAAGAGTATTTAAGCATGTATGGGATCTATTCAAAATTTTCAGTATTATAGTTAAACAATAAGGGATTAAAATTACTACAAGAAGCCGCTGCCTCTTTTAATGACCAGTACCACAAATCTTAATTCACCAATAGGTTGTTGATAGTATATAAGACAATTTATCAACACAACTAACAAGTATAACTTTAGTGTGATTTTAGTATAAACATGGATAGTAGCAGAAGACAATTTTGAAATAAACAAAGACATAGTACCCATATTTGTTTGCATATGTATGTCTATACTCTGTGTGTTCTTTCAGGAGATTCACAGACTCACAAATGTATGCCCATGAATTATAGATGCTCATAGACTTAGTAACACAACATCTGGTGTAAGCAAAAACCTAAAAAGAAATAACTCAATAATAATAAAAATAATAAACCTAGGTGTTTTCTATCTCCTCACGTTCTCATGATTACTACTGAAAGTTAAAACATGACCTATAAATATAAATGTACAATATTATTGTCATTTATTTTACTTGTTTGTATGCTTTGAATTTGTAAAAAGACATGGAGGGATATGACACATGCATTGTCATGTTAAATAAGACTGTTAAAAGGCTATATGATGTATAATTTCAATTATATAAAATCCTGGAAAAATCAAAATTAAAGAAAAAATTTAAAAGATCAGTGGTTAGGAAAGAGATGAGGAGGATAAATAAATGAAACACAAAGAATTTTTAAGAAATTGATACTATTCTGTATGGAACAGTTAATGGTGGACCCATGACTATATGTTTGCCAAAATATGTAGAACTTAGTGACAAAAGGTATACAAATTAGAAGAAAATAATAGTTTAGGGGTCTCACAAGAAATTTTAGATTGTAACAAGAAAATCCAACTTTATTACAAGCATATGAAACAAACAGAAGGGGATAAGGAAAAAGGTGTAAATCGAAGTAACTTTGGATATGAATGGAGTTTGTATGATTAAGGGCAAAACAAATTTTTTATAAGTACTGTCCTCTAGTTGATACAATTGTTTCCAATGGGTTATACAGGTTAACAATTCTGATATTGCTATAGCAATTCTGATTAACTTATATTAGTATGAAACATTTAAATAAATAAATATATGGCATATCAGAAATCCAGATTTGTCATTGTTGGAATAGGAGTTTAAAGATAAGCAACGTGAGTAAGTTAGAATGATCCAATGCATTATTGCTTTAGAGTTGAAGACATCAGAATAAATTCATGTGTCATTCAACATAAACATATGGAAATATTTATAGATACACATGGCTAGTGTGCACACAGATATTTTCTTGCTCTGTCAGATTATATCATATCAAAGAAATGATGCTCTAATAGCAACACACACACCTCTTTCTTACATCTTGGTTTCTTTTTTTTCAATAGTAAAATACAGTTTATTTAGAAAATAAATTGAAGAGAGAGAGTGAGAGAGGAGATTCACCTCCTCAAGGTAGGGCAGGAGGTCAAAGCCAGGAAACATGGCAGCCATAGCTAAAAGAGCCACAGGGATACACCAGAGTTTAACAAAGCAATGTACATCTTGGTTTCTAATACTATTCTCCATGAAAAGAACTATGACTCTTTGAAGAAATGGCTGATTCTAGGACAGAGAAAGTAAATACACAAGAATGGTGTGCTCTATTTTTAGTATCCGAAGATAAGAAAGTGCTAAACATATATAAATACACAAATTAATAGGGGCTATGTCAAAGAGACACAGGAATCAACTGAAGTTTCTCCCAAAAACCAAAATGGCAATTTGAGAAACAAAATAAAGAAATATTGAATTATGATCTGGAGCATAAAATAAAATCCTTCAGTACGTACTGATACAAATGATTGAATAAATTAATAAATGGTAGATAATGTCGGTGACAAATAATTCAAAATATGTACATAAGTACTCTACCCTAAAGGAAGGGAAGCCTTATGCTCTACTCCTTGAGTGAGGGCTGCACATGGTGACTTCCTTCCCAAGGATCCAGAACAGAAAGAGCAGGGGAAAGAGCTGTGTAATAGAGAAGCCTAACAAATGTTGGCCAGGTGATTTGGATCAGTATTAGCAAGGCTAAAACATTTTGACAGAATGTAACCTTGATATGTTTGGATGATGAAAATAATGCTTTACCTCTTTGGTGTTCTTTCTAATAAACCATACTGCTGAGTCTGCTTATGAGATAAACAGAAAAACGATGCCAACAGAGAGACATCCCACAATATCTTGGTCAATATTCTTCAAAACTGTCAAGGTCATCAAAAACAAAGAAAGTCTGAGAAACTGTCACACTCAAGAAGAAACTACAGAGGCATGACAATTAAATAGAAAGTTGTATCTTGGATGGGTTCCTGGACTAGAAATAGGACATTAGGAAAAAATTAAGAAAATATGAGTAAATGATGGACTGCAGTTAATGATGTCTCAATATCAGTTCATTATTTTAATAAAAACATCATACTAATGAAAGAGATCAATAATAGGCGAAATTGTGCAAAAGTATATAGGGAGTCTCTGTATTATTGTCTTAATTTTTCTGTAAATCAAAACTGTTGTAAAATGTAACATTTATTATAAAAACACAAATATGGGGTTGAGATTATCTCTGTTCTCAAAAAGTTCACAGTCTGGAGAGGAGACAAATACTGAAAAAGTTACAGTTAAGTGTGATTAGTTTTGTGACAAAGGGAAGCATGGGACATATGCACATTCAGTGGTGGCATACCTAACAGTAGCTTCAGGCCGAGGGAATCTTGGAGGAGAGAATGATTCTGAACTGAATATTATAGGAAACAAGAAGTTAAGAGGGAATGAGAAAATGCAAGAAACAAAGAAGTCTGACCTTGAGTGTGTAATTTCTTTTACCCACTGGGACCAAGAGTAAATTCACTAGAGTACTAGAGTCATCCCAAACTTTATGGCAAGCTTCCTTTCCTGCTTTATCTCCCACTCCCCAACTCTGCCTCATGAACTCTTTGTTTTTATCAAGATTGAATAAATCAGCCACTTAAACAAGTCCTACAATCTCTGGCCTCCTCTGAACATTTAGTCACTTTGGGGATGGTGAGCATATTTTTGCCTCTTTAAAAAGCTGTGCAGCTTTCAACACCTGCCCTGTTTTCCTTCTTGAAAATTCTCAGTTTATTTTTGTAGCAAAAGAAATAAATAACAATTTTATAAAATTTTAAAAAAGGAAATTCTCAAACACTTCCACTGCATACAGTCCTTCAAACTCTAAGTTTGTTGTATACTGCATTTTTAACATTATATGTATCAAAACTCTTTTTTTAACATACTCTGAATCCAATTAGAATAATTCTATTATTTTTCTTAAAATAATTCATAAAAACATTGGAATCATTTACATTCTCATGTACTTATATATTTTTTCATCAATTGTATTCCTTAGTTCTCCAAAAAATGGGTTTATTTTGGAATCTTCTTAGAATTACAAGAATTCTTAAATATTATCTTTCCCTCTATCATTATTTAAAGAGAGAAGGAATAGGGATTCATATTTATTGACTGCCCATGCATCAGAAACTCTGCAAAGCACTCAAAATATGTTAACTTTTCAAATTCCTCACAACACCTATGAGGTATTATTTTTTTTTTTTTCAATATCTGTGAAACAAAACTACTGAAAGTCAACCATCCCTGTAAAACCTATCCAAGGATATGTATCAGAATCCTGATTGCGGAATCCAACTAGCAGCAAAGCTCAGATTATTTCTATCCTCACATACGACCTCCTATGGGCAATCAAAGGAACTGAGAACCATAATAGGTAAATGCATTATTCAACATTATAAAGCTATATAGTGTCAAGGCTGTACTGATACTCACTTCTCTGTAGTGACCGCAATCCTTGAGAGATATATGACGTTTAGCAATTTTTCAACACCTCAGTTTCCCAGTTTCTTCCATTTTAAAATGAGACTAAAAATAGCACACGTCTCATCAGGTTGTTGTGAGAAATGAATGAGATCATACGAATACAGTACTAAGTTCATCATCTGCCACATATCAATGCTGTTATTACTATTGCTACTATTATTCTACTTCATTGTCATACAATTTGTTTTTCTCTTCTCAGTTCTCTATAGCAAAGAAAACACCCAATACTTATTTGTTTGTTTCACCATCTCTGGTTTTACTTTGATGACAGCCCTTTCATTTTCCAGAATATAAAAAATGAAATGGTATTTGACTTCAGTTCAAGAGCTTGACAGTTAGTCACACTTAAGTGCTTAAAGAAAAATAAGGGTGTCGTTAAGCCTGTCAAGAAAATACGGGGATTGTCACACAGCTTTAGGCAGGTAGCGATGGGGGCAATGTAAGTGTATGCAACCTTTCTCTCCCCCTTTTCGAACATCTTCGTTTACTCAGAACGGGATCTTTGACATTGAGGGCACATGCAGAAGAGGTACTGTTTAAAATGAAGTGATAAAATGTGTAACATATGTTAGTAATTGGAGACACTACTTAGTTCTTTACTCAGGCTTAATAACTTCTCAAAGATTGTGAATAAGTTAAGGGAGTTTTTAATACTCCTCATAAATATGAATCTATGTACAACTTTGTATTACATAATTAAAAATGTCTTTGATCTGAAGGTCTTAGATTTATCCTAGCAAATTAAGTATTGAACAACTGATATCTAGATTTTCTTTATTCACAAAGTTAACAAGTAAAGGCGATCAATGCCAGCTTTAGGATGCTGGTCAACACTGAGGGAATACTGCAGCTTTATTCCTAACAAACAGCACTATGTGTCATCCGAGGAAAAGGAAAACAGGCTGATCAACATTATGAAAGCTATCTTATTACTATTCGGTATTTAAATGATAAACACAACTTAAAAGATGCCAAGGGTAGAAAACAACCAAATATTAAAATAAAACTATAAAACCAAAATGCAGAAAAGGAGTACTCACCAATGATGTGTCTTTTTTCCCCACTGGCAAAATATGTAACACTCTTCAAAACAGAATATTTCATCATAAAGAATTTAAAACAGACATGCATCTGTGTAATTGTAAAAAATGTTCTACATTTTATGTAGAAAATGAACTAACTTCAATTTCTCATGACTAGCAATGCTCAAGGTCAGTAGGACTCACTTGTACCGGATAACCTGAAATTTACCGGGAGATTTAGGTCAACTTCCTCTTCATCAAATGTACACAGAAGCTATTTTAAAAGTTTTCATTCTATATATTTTTATATGTGGAGATAAAAATGTGAATTGCAAAGATAACTATAAAATGTTGTATTGCAATGAATCCACTTTAAACCCATGGATTATACTAAAGCTTCAAATCGTGTAATTGTTTAAGATAATACTGCATAGTGTTGAACTGTGCAAAATACACAAGACATACCTGGCTCCTTGATGTTATATAACTTTGCTGTGAGTATTGAAAGGGTAATGTATGTGAAAATAGCTTGAAAATAAAAAATGTTATAAATATATTAGTTATATTTTTATTATTTGCATGTGCCATGCCTATGGCAGAGCAGGCAAGTTTCTATTTGACCTTTTATGTGGTTTTATTAAAATAAATAAGATGTTACTTGTAATGTCAGTGAACCAAAGAAAGCAGCAATGATCTATCTGAAATGCTAAATTTCTATTTTGGGTTACATTAAAAAATGTTACTACTACTGAAAGAAAATATCACCAGGTTTTCATGTTATTCATTTATTATAGTAAAATGGCACCTGTAATTTATACTAATGTAAAGCACCGATGATATGAGCCGACACTCAAGACACATAAAATTGAATACATGAGTCTGAAGAACAGGTGAATATGATTGTGAGTCAGTATAGTCATTCTTTTTATAAAAGATGGGTCTGACAGACAGTCTCCACCCAGGAAATGAAAGGGACTGGATTCCTGTTGTTTCAATTTCCAGTCACAGAGTTCTCAAGTATTCTTCATGGAGCTAACCATTTTGTTTCTTTAGTACAGAAGAAGAGTCCTGTCACATTGTAGCCCAACATTGTGTTGATTTCCCAAGTCTTATTTACAGAGATGATAAAGCATAGTCTTCCTTCAAAATTAATCTTATTTAAATGTTCTCCTACTCATAGATTCAATAAAATGTTTTAATTATATTCCACTTCTTTTCTGGGGTAAAGGTGAAAATAGGAGTCTTATTGTTGAGGAGAAAAAAAGAAGAAATACCAATACTTTCCTCAGGGCAAGAAAATGTGATTTTGTTCACTGCCAGATCTAACAGTTCACCCAAGCTACACGGCATTACTACATGGCGTTATTGTAGCCAGAAGAACCAGCATTGCTCCAAGCAGAGTTTTATTCTTCTCTAGGAGACATAAGTACAAGCCACGGAGAACTGCCAGCACTTGAATTTTTGCTGGCTATAAAGATAAAGATGAAATAGTCATTTGATAACATTCTTACAAATAAAGGACAAAAATACTAGGAGTAACTTGATTATGCTTTGGTTTCATCTACTTGATTATCACAACCCTAATGCTGAATGTAGCATATCCCTTGATATGACTATTAGCATAGGATCCTCTAAATATTTGATGAGCTCATCTAAGTCTTACAGAAAATCTAATTTCCGGGTTATCACTAACAGCATGTTCTGCCTCTGAGATTGATTCTCTTGCCTACGAAGATGCAGACTTTGAAGTACAACCTTGCTCGATCTCAGCAACATTTGAAGGTTTTGGGCCATGATAAGATAAAATGCTAGGAACAGCAAAGTCATTTATGAGCCAAACCAATGATATGGAACATGTGTATATTGTTGAGACCAGTACGAGGTGAGGTACAAAGTAATGCAGAATTAGCAAGAGAAAAAAAATTACCTCATTTATGTATAACTCTGGTTCCAATACAATAATGGCTTTATAAAAACATACATCCTAATATTATGTTTTCTATAAATTTAGGTATTTAATTTCTGATATTTTTAATTTGCTAATTTTGAAATTGAAATTTGCATTAAATAAGTGAAAATATAGCTAATTTTTCAGCAAGCAGTTACCTATATTACTATTATAATCTTTGTCTCTTACCTTAATCAATAGTGTTGAGTCATTATATATCAATGAAAACACAGTCGATAAAAACAGATATGACATATAAAAATCACTAATCTGTATCCAGAATTCAAGCACATGATATACTTTACTATTAAAGATATACTACTCAGGAGACTCAGAGAACAGAGTCTAAAACTTTAATCCTATTACTGAGACCAGTAGAGAGCATGCATAATAAACCGAAATTATTACTAATACTTCAGGCTATTCAAAGAAAATTTTATTTGTCCTAAAGGGACCTTTAAGCTGGAATAAAATGAGTAAAATAAGCAACCTTCTAAATATTTTGAAACTTATTTCAGTCCACAGATTTACTGTGATTTCTGTAAAGTTATGCTTGGAGAGATTTATGCTTGTCTTAGTACATATTCACTTAGTTGTAAGTTCCAGAATCCCTGTGCATGAAAAATTGGTACAGAAAAGAGTGACTTCACTAGATTTTCTCCTGGAAGTTTATGAGATCTTATCCAGAATTAGATATTGAATTGAATTTGCCATTCTCTTACCTATTATACACAGAAGAAAGGGAACAATATTTTTTGTTGTAAGAAAAGTACAAAAGTATATATGTGCCCCCCCATCCCTTTCACCCTTCTTCCCTACCTCTGTCTTTCCTTTGATTTTCTTTCTCTGCCACTTGCCACAGCTTTCTACATAACTACTGGCACAATATTTGTAATATAAAAATTAGCTTTTAAAGTTTCTTCCTTTTCTTGCCAGAAGGTCTGTAGTTTGAAAGATATCAAGGAAGGTAGCAATTTAAATCTTGCTTTTGTTAAAAGGTATCATATGCCATAATAAAATATTATATAGTCAGTATGCATTAATGTAATTTGCTGTTTAAAATGTTTGAATTAGTTCAAATATTACATTTTGAAAAATATACTCTAACTCTCTTTCTGATGAGAACAGAGAAGCATGATCACCAAAATACTGAGGGCACTAAATCAGAAAGAAGTCACCATCTTATAAATTATTTTACTCTTTCAAGAACCATAATTGTGTAGAATACTCTTTTTTTTTTAATTAGGTCATGCTTGGACAAATATTCTTTTACCGCCAATAATATAATAAAAAGAATTATTTTTTTCTAAAAAGCTCAGAGTCTTATTAATAAAAACATGTAATAAATGCATGTACTATAGTTTAATAGGATACAGTTTTATACTGACATTCATAGGAAGAATACATAAGCTATACATAAGTCTAAGAATGGTGGGTTGCAGGGACAGTCCTAAAGAAGGGGGAATTTGAGCCACATTTTGAAGGTTATTTTTTCATCAAAGAATGTTTACAGAGAAAAATACTCTAAGAAAACACAGCAGGATCATTGGGGAACTTCAAATTTTCTGGATAAATGAATTATAGGGAATAAGAGAAAACATGAGAAGCAAAGGATGTAAATTGAGATTGAGTCTTAGCTCTGATAATGAAAGACCTTGTGATGTGAATACTTTTTCATTTGGGGGAAAGGAGATAGTAAATTATGTAAAGATCTTAAGAAGTGGAACAACAGGATTCATCATGCATTTAGAAGGACTCGTATAATCTTGGAGATAGTAGAGAAATTTATTGGAGGAAGGCTACGCTGAATAGAATGATATGGATAATAAAGCCTCTCCAGGCTTTAAGGTAAGAAATGGCAGCCTAAAATAAGAACAACAGGGAAAAAGAAGGAAGGACAGAGTCAAAGAATTCTGAAGAAGTTAAAAAATTGATGTAGTTAGTTTTAGAGATCATCAAATGTAAGATCTTAGCAGAGGTGCTAGTAAACAGAAAGTAGTTCAGCACTTAAGAAGTCAGTACTAAAAGTATATTTTGGGTGGTAATTGAAATATTGGATGTGGGTTAGGACATCAATGCTGTTAAAGAGTGTAATGAAATAAAGAGAAACATGCATAAATCTAAAAAAGAATTTACTGCAAAGACTCAAGAAGTAGTGTTTACTGGAGTTTATGTCCACAGCAAAGTTCCTCAAAGCACAAAGCACGTTTTCACAAATCACACTGATTCACTGAGGAAGTGAGTCTCACTTGGGATCTCTCCATTAGATCTGCACATCAACATTTACCAGGTGCTACTGCTTCTCATGATATCTCTGTGAAACTCCAGTCTAGGCTATAATCTTTCCTAAGAGATTCTAGGTTTTAATCATCTAGTATTGCAGTCATCAAAATAGTGTGAATGTTCTCCTAAGATATAGGAAGATTTTTCTAAGTGGTTTACTGGAGTTAGTGAATTCTAATATTTTTAAAGAAATTAAAGAAGGTATAGTTTACTTTCAAATGACAGATTTCCGATAATTATTTTTGATGATAAGTATGTGGCATAACTAGAGAATAGAAAGGATCTTTAAAAGTTCATGGAAACATGGACTTCAAGATGTTTTTGCAACAAAACAAACTTATACTAACTTGTTATAACATATCTGAATAGTTTACAGTTTAAGCATTAAGAAAAATAATAAATCAGTCTGAAAAGAGCTCCAACCTGAATTCTGCTAAAATTGAAACACGAAGAAACATCTCATGGTGAAGCTAGGATGAAAGAAGGGTGAAATCATGAAGGTTTTAAGAGACATTTGCTACACTTTTGGTGGGAGTGCAAGCTAGTTCAACCTCTATGGAAAGCAATTTGGTGATTTCTAAAAGAATTAAAAATTGACCTTCCATAACATGCAGCAATCTCTCTCCTGGGAGTATACTTGGAGGAACATGAATTATTCTACCAAAAAGATACTTACACCCACATTATTTTAGCTGCACTACTGACAAGAGCAAAAACATGAAACCAACCCTACTGCCCATCAAAAGTGAACTGGATAAAGAACATGTGGGACATATACACAATGGAGTATTACAAGGTCATAAAGAAGAGCAAAATAATGGACTTTGCAACAAATTGGAGGTAGTTGGAGACTATCACACATGGTGATCTATCCCAGACACCAAGAACTGAATACCACATGTTCTCACTCATAAGTGGGGCCTAAACATTAATTACATTAGCACAAGGGAGGAATTGGCAGTCACTGGACACTGCCAAAGGAGGGAGGAAAGGAGGGGAAACACATAACAATACAAAGGGTACCTAGTTCTTTACCAGAAAAAGTTAGGGTCAGTTGGAGGCCCAAACTTCACCTGCAAGCAGCCTACTTGTGTAGTTAATACTTACTTGTACTCCACATCTCTATAATAAAATAAATTTTTTTAAAAAATTACAAGGACTATTCCCCCCCAAAAATCAGCAATTTACAAATGAACTCAATTTTAAGAATGGGTTAGACAATGTTGAAGATGAAACCTGCAATGGTCAACTGTCCACATCAATTTGTGCAGAAAAGAAATCAATCTTTTTCATGCCCTCATTAAAGAGGACCAACAATAAACAGCACAAATAATATACAACACCATAGACATCTCAACTGATTCTGCTTACACAATTTTGACTGAAAAATTAAAGCAGAGCCAAATTTCCCCTGGACAATTGCAAAAACTGTTTAGCCCAGATCCGTTGCATACAAAAGCAGAGCTTTCTATGGAAAGTTTTTATTTATTTATTTACTTATTTATTTAATTATTGTTTATTTATTTTAAAAGTAGGATCAAGATTCTGAAGCATTTCTTCAAATAATTGTAACAGAAGATAAAAACATAGGTTTACCAGTACAATCCTGAAGACAAAGCACAATCAAAGCAAGGGCTACCAAGAGGTAAATTTGATCCAGTCAAAGCAAAAACACACTTGTCAAAAGCAAACAGTTTTGGGAATGCTTTAAGCATTTTGCTTGTTAATTTTTGGGGGGAGGGCAAAGATTGAAAACACCTACTTATTATGAAAGTGTTTTGAGAAAGTTAGCAAAAAACTTTACTTCACCAGAGGGTCATTCTCCACCATGACACTGCCTCTGCTCACTTTGCTCATCAATCAAGGGCAATTTTGCAAGAATTGTTATGTAAAGTCATTAGGCATCCATGTTGCAGTCTTGCTTCAGATCCCTCTGACTTCTTTTTGTTTCCTAATCTTTAAAAAATCTCTAAAGGGTACTTGTTTTTCTTCAGCAAATAATTTTAAAAAGGCATTATTGATATGGTTAAATTCCCAGGACTCTCACTTCTTAAGGAATGGACTGAATGGCTGGTATCATTGCTTATAAAAATGTCTTAAGCTTTATGAAGATTATGTTGGGAAATAAAGTTCATATTGTATCTTTAAATTCCATTTTTAATAAATTTTTGAAGTTTCTTGTATAACTTAAATTAAATGTCATTGCCATAACAAGATTATTTTATGCCCCAATTTCTTATTTATAAAATATTTTAAGCATTTACATTAAAAGGAAATAGAAATTAAATGGAAGTTGAATGTTTTGAATTCTAGCATCAAGTCATATTCATACATTGATACTTGAGCTAATTAAAATTTTTTAAATCTCTTTGATTTCATCATATATTTCCAGTAAAAACCCTTGTACACTATTAGTGAGAATACAAATTAATATAGCCATTTTGGAAAACTGTGCGAAGTGTCCTCTAAAAATAAGAACTAGAACTACTGTACAATCCAGCAATCCTATTTCTGGATGTTTACTCCCCAAAAATTTTGGTGGGAGTAAACAGTTTGTGTAAGAGACACCTATACTCCCATGTTCACGGCATTATTATTCACAATGGGCAAGTTATGGAATAAATCTTGGTGTCCATCAATAAATAAATAGATAAAACGTGGTGTGTATATACACCATGGAATATTATTGAGGGCTATCCTGTCATTTGTTATGGCAACAATGAACCTGGAGGACGTTAAGCTAAGTGAAATATGCCAGGCACAGAGAGACAAATACTACATAATCTCATTCATATGTGGAACCTAGATCAATTGTATTCATAAACACAAATGACAAGATAGCCCTCAATAATATTCCATGGTGTATATACACACCACGTTTTAAATACATCCATGGCATCTGGGCCTCTTTGGGTCTTATTTCCCTCTGTTATGGGCTAAATTGTGTTAATGTTAAAGTCCTAACCTCCAGAACCTCAGAATATGAATAATGTTGTAGATATAATTCATTAAGATAAGTAGGGTGAGCCCTTATTCCATTATGAAAGGTGCCCTGATAAAACAGAAAAATGTTTTCAATACCACGTTTTAAATACATTAAACTCTGTATCCTTTTGAAACCTCTTGAGGGCTGCATTAACAGGGACAAAATCTCAGATTGTTTTAGTCCAATCTCAGCAGAAAGTGCCTGTTTATATGTTTAACACATACAACTTCTAAGAGAGTGAATACACTTTCACTTGCTAGTTCTCAATGTTTTATACAGAGCTCTTCTTAGGGTTGATTTCATTTACTGTCAATGATTTTTTTTCTTGTAGTCTTTTGCTGCTGTTAATAATTTATAACAATATTAGGAATGCTTATATCCTCTGTAATGTGATCTCTATAGTTTTTCTTTTTATTTATAAATTTTGTCAACAAATTCTGTCTTTAGTGTCAAAGTGAGTCCATAATATCTTCATCAGTTCCTAGCTCACTTTTTCTCCTGTTATAATTAATATGTGATCATTTAAAAGCATCACTATGACCAAGCATGGTGGCTCAACCTGTAATCCCAGAACTTTGGGAGGCTGAGGTGAGAGGATTGCCTGAGCCCAGGGGTTCGAGACCAGCCTAGGCAACTTGGTGAGACCTCATCTCTACAATAAATCACAAAACTTAGCCATGTGTGGTGGCATGCATCTGTAGTTCCAGCTACTAGGAAGGCTGAGGTGGAAGGATCGTCTAAGCCCAGCAGGTCGAGGCTGCGGTGGCAGTGAGCATGCCACTGCACTCCAGTCTGGGCAACAAGAGTGAGACTCCAACTCAAAAAAATAAAATAAAAGAGCATCACTATATAAAGACTACTAAAATATTTTTTCCCAGATTTTCTCATCTTAAGAAGTAAACAGACAAAGCACATAATAGAACATAGATTCAAAAGGATTCAGGTGTGGTTAAAAATACATATATATATATATATATATATATATATATATAAAAATGTATACATACATTTATACACACATATATACATATTTATATATGTATATATATTTATATATATATTTATATATATGCAGACACATATATTTGCATGGGCAAATTGGATGACATCAAAATAATTTGTTTTTATATTTTACACTTGCTTCTATATTATTTTATATCCTATAATTGAGTAAAATAAATAATATAAATAATTCTCCCAGTTTATTTTAGTGGCAGTAATTATATTGTTGTGAATTATACAAATTTTTAAATTAGAACTAAATACAGTCAAAATCAAATTAATTTCATATTGCTGTATATATTTCAGATCCAAGCCTTACACTTATAACCATAATTTTGCTTATACTATAGATGCCATTATTTCTATAAATTTTAAGTTATTTTGTGTTCTAAATAGCTAATTATTTATCTCTAGTCTTCAGTTTTGATTGAACTGTTAGGTCAAGAAAATGAGCATAAAGGAAAAGAGAGACAGGAGACGGGTGACTCAACAGCAACACAGGTTTATTCCAAGGCAGAGAAACTGTGGCAGGGACTCCAGAAAGCTGAAGCTCACCACCACTTACAGGTTAGAACAGTCATAGGGCTTGGGGGGGACTTGTGGCTTTTGGCATTGCTAGGGGATAGCTAAGTCTTGTAGTAAGTAAGTAAACATCTATCCTTGTGGTTAAGCTAGGTGTTAGACAGGATGCTCTGCAGCTCTACATATGGCCAGATTTTCTCACAGTTTGAATTTTTCATCCCAGGTAGCTAGCAAAATGGTGGGGATTTCTAAGATGGCGTTACCCAGGATAACATTCTTGCCTTTTTGCTTATATATTTATATATGTGTGTGTGTGTGTGTGTGTGTGTGTGTGTGTATACATATACATAAATACATATATACACATGTATACATATATACATATATATGTGTGTGTATGTGTGTATATATATGGGAGGAGGGCACGTGGGCATGGGAAAAGGGGCACCGTGAGTCAATCTGGCTACTTCCTGCTGAGATTGGGTGTAGTATTTGGGGTTAAAGTTGCATGGTGCCCTCCTCAAGGTCGAAGCTGCATACTTCCTGGTATTAGAGGGTATGAAATCTGATCAGCAAAGCAGGAGGATGTTGTTGACAAGTTTTTCTGTGCTAACGTGAATAAGGCATTTAGTTTCTGGGAGACAAAACGAAATAAGGTTAAGAAGGCAAGATCCGCCGGGCTCGGTGGCTCAGCCTGTAATCCCGCGCCTTGGGAGGCTGAGGTGAGTGAATTGCCTGAGCCCCAGAGTTTGAGACCCACTTGGGCAACTTGGCGAGACCTCATCTCTACAATAAATCAAAAAATTAGCCGGGCGTGGTAGCGCATGCCTATAGTTCCAGCTACTTGGAAGGCTGAGAGGGAAGGATCACCTGAGCCCAGCAGGTCCAGGCTGCAGTGGCTGGGAGCGGCTACTGCACTCCAGTCTGGGTGACAGAGTGAGACTCCAACTTAAAAAAAAAAAAAGGTAGGGTCCAAAGGTGAGTAAGAGAAGGATGAAAAGTAGAGGTCCAAGAAATGGGGCTATCCAGGGCATCCATTTAGAGAGAGATGACCCAGTCTGTGTTTTGAGTTACATTGCCCAGTTTTGAAGTCTATGGGCTGAATCCTGAACTATGCCTGATTTGTTAACAAAAAAGCAACATTCTTCCTGAAGGTATAGACATGTTCTCTCTTCTTTAGCAGTTAATAGGTCGAGTTCTCTCCTATTTTGAAGAACTACTCCTGCTAATAAGTTTGTCTTTGGAGACTAGTAATTGAAGTGTATATATATATATACATATATATATATATATATATATATATATATATATCTTCTATGGTGTTGCAGAGAACTGTAGATATTTGTTGGTAATATGTGGTGGAAGTAGCGAAGCCTGCCACTCCTGTGCCTATAGCAGTTGAAATGCCTATTTCTGCTAGTAGGGGAACGAACTGGATTATTCTTTTGGATCTTGTTAGAGATGAAGAGACTGGAGCTAGTAAAAGGACTTGGAAGGTTTGATTATCTGGTAGGACACCGATGTCTGGTGTTTGGTATATTAAGGTGCAGGTGCCTGACCAATTAGCAGTCAGCAGAGAGCAGAAGAAGTGCCATATAAGGAAAATGCTCGGGGTAGAAAGGCAAAAGTTATAGGAGATGGTAGTTATTAGTCCTTCTTCCTCCTCACCACTGTAAAACTTAAATTCCCAAATGGAGTAGCTACCTTCAAGGGAAGCTCCGGAGAAGGCCTGAAAGCGTATATTATTGTGTGGAGTTCTATACTTGTATGGTTGATAAACTGATAAAAAGAAGTAACTGAACTCAACTCTTGTGGGTTGTGCGAGGTTTAGAAATGAATGTCTGCACATTTGTGCCAAGGTGCCTCAGAGCTAAAATGTTGCATCCAGTGTTAATCTGGTACATGGGTGACGGTTTGCACATGCAGGACGTAGCCCGATGAGATGAAATGAATGTGGATAGGTATCCTTTTCTACGGATGGCGGGCCAGAAAACAGGGGAGGGCACATGCAGGCTCTGAGATGGTGGGTTATGTGATATCTGGAAGGCTGAAGAGTGAGTGTATACTGACAAAGGTGAGGAGGAAGAGTTCCTAAGGGGGTTGTGTGGGAGGGATCAAAGAAGAAGCATTGGATGCCAAAGGGTACTGGAGTGGTTAATGTGACTTGAGAGGTAAGGGGTCCCCATACTGGAGGTTTGGAGTTTGTTTGTTGGAGACGGGTTTTGATAAGTTGTCGTTCTGGGAGTTATGTTTGGAAATAAAGGCATGTAGCAGTCTTGGTAAATTGTGGGAGTTTGTAATTGTAGGCCATCTTTTTCAGTTTTTCAAAATCAGTAATGGGTTCTACAAAAGGTTCTGCTAGAAATTTGAGATATCCGTGTTAGTTTGTGTTCAGGCATTTAAGTTGAGTGGAATGGCTGTGTAGCATTGTGTCTGGGTTGACATACAAAGCCAGCAATTAGATATGTTTATGTTGTTTAAAAATTGGTGAGTGAGATTGACGATAGGAGTCCAGCTATTAAAGGATGATGAAAATGAGGATGAGACATAGATAGAGGCTATTGTGAAGACAAGGTGCCAGTGTTGGGGGTTGTTAAGCTTCATGATGTCATATTTCAGACAGATGTATCACTTCCCAAAGCAGAATACAGGTTAGAAAGGAGTACCAATGGACAAGGTCAGGGAAGAAATGTCACAGATTTCCCTGCAGCCAAAGGTCAGCAATTATTGAGAGTAGTCCATTGATAAAAGTAGGCAGACTATTAGGAGGATAAGGGGTTAGATTAGAGAGGAGGATATATAAGAAATCATTGAAGGTAGGATTCATCAGCTTAGAGAAGGGGGACGGTCAATGGGGTGCTACACTCTGGGATTTTTTACAGCAATGTTTTATAATAAAAGCTAAGATGACTGTTATAGCAGCAACTATTGGCAGTATTATTAAAAGAACATCCATGTAAAATATAAAATCTGGACACCTTTGTATGGATTTTAGTTGGAAGCTCTAGTTGGAGGCAGGAGGGACTTCTGGGTCAGTGGAAGAGAGTTTCCAGGACCTTGGGGTTGTAGCTGGTTTTTCTTAACAAACCTGGAAAATGCTTTGGAGTACTTGAAGTTGGGCTAGAGTGGACCAGGGGGAGTGGTGTGAGTGTGGGTCCTGGAGGGACACATATGCATTTGTTTGCACATGTGCACCTTTGATGTCTTTGTGAGTATCCTGAGTAATATGAGCATTCCTCTCTACATAGACATCTTTGTCCTTTTGTGTCTTCAACTGTTGTTTGTATTTACCTCTTTAAGAGCTAGAATTCACCAATGCCGGGAGGGTTGAACCATAGGTGTAGCCTTCCTTTTTTGTGTGACCATTTAAGTCAAAGGCATAGAAAGTGTCTGAGAAAGGTGTATGAATCTAGCAAATTCCTTTTTTCTGGGTTTTGATAAATTGCCAGTGTTATTTGATGGGACATATTTACGGTGAGTTCATCATTATGTCGATCATCTCTCCATTGGCAGATGGGCAATGCAATTGGGACTTAAGTTTTATTAGAGCAAATAAACGGATTATTTGGGCATAATGCTGACAATGCCCCAAAAGGATAAAGTTCAAATTGTTCTAATTAACCTAAATTCTGACCTGTCCTTTAGACAGTTGGATAAGGTTTGGAAAGTTACTATATAACTTTGAATCCAGATTTGTTTTAGGCTAAGAAGTGAAAGAGAGCTTAAGAGTGAAGGGTTTTAGCCCTCTAAGATTCCTCCTAAAAGGAGAAAAGTGAGGGTTCGCGTAACTATCTTGTTTATGTTGGCTACAGTATGCTGATGTTGAACATGATAGAAAAGGCAGCTCAGATGTAATGGAGGAAACAGTAGTTTCCCTGTTTCTAACACATCTTTGGATTCGAGTTTTTGCTCCTTCACTTCCTCTAATTTTTAGAAAGAGGCAAAAACAACATTGTTCTGTACTACATTCCCTATGTTTGAGGCTTATTTGATTGAATATGAACATTTCCTTATCATTTAAAAATGTTTTTAACATAGAATATAAAGAAGGGATAGGGACCATGGTAAACTCTGAAAGAAAGAAAAGGTGATAGGGAAGAATGGAACTTCAAGTTGATTTTATGTAAAGGTTTGAGAAGACTTTCCTTTGGGGCTAGGAGATTCAGGAGACTCCAGAATTTTTGTCAGTCAAAGAGAGGTGGGTCCTGTGGGAAATGAAGTATATTTAGGTTGTTTTGATGTGAGGTGTAGGACCAGGGGCCCTTTCTAATTTTGAGTTGTGTATCCAGTATGTCAGTCCTGTAATTTTAGTTGCCATGGGTGTGGCGAGTATAATCTGATGGGGTCCTTTCCATTTAGGGGTTAGCACACTGCTGGAGTCTGCTAAGCAAACCTATTATCCTGGTTGTAGGCATGGAGAGAATGCAGGGATGTTCACATGCAATTTGGCAAGGTTAGCATCTGCATTCTTTCATAGTAAGTGTCAGGTAATGTGTAGGGTGGGCCAGATATCTTTAATAAGAAGAAGCCCTGGTGAAGGAAGATTGTGTAGGACAAAAGCTTGGCTGTACATAAGTTCAAATGGGCTTAGATTGAGAGGGCTTGGGGAGAGGATTTGGAGTTTTACTGAGACTAGGGGCGGAATTGTGGGCCAGTCCATCCTGGTTTCAAGAGTTAGTTTTGTTAGGTGCTGTTTTAGACGTGCATTGGGCTGTTCTACTTTACCAAATGGTTGTGGCTGATAGGGAATATGGAGAGCCCATTTGATTACCAAGTCTTTGGTTAATTGGTGGGTTAAGGCCTCAAGAAATGCTGGCCCATTGTCAGACTGAAGGGAGGTAGGAAGTCCAAATCGTGAGATAATGTGTGTTAAGAGAGCTTTAGCAACTTCTTGAGGTTTTTCGTAGGTAGTATGGAAAGCCTCTATCCATTCAGTGAATGTCTACAACTGTTAACAAATAGTGAATTCGTTTAACAGGGAGCATGTGAGTGAAGTCAATTTGCCAGTCTTGACCTGGGAATGTCCCTTTGCTTGGTGAGTTGGAAAGGATGGAAATTTGATAACCCCTTGTGGAGGTGTTTGACTGCATGTGAGGCAGGTTTGGGTTAGATGTGTAAGAGCAGAAGACATAGATGGGGTGAAGTGAATGTGAGTTTGTAGCAGTTTGAGTAAGGGGCAATGTTCTATGTGGAAGAGGACATGTATTTGTGTGAGACTGTCTCTTTCTTGAGATTGAGAAAGAACCAGTTTGTTTTCTAGGGAGAACCATACTTCTTTGTTAACAGCTTTGGCGGAGGTAAGGGTTCGAATTTCATTAGAATTATAGGAGGGGGCTAGGGTGAGAAATATAGGCAGTAAGGAGAAAGATTGAAGGGCAGTGGTGTTTGCTGATGAGTCAGTGAGATAAGTTCTTTGTGAGATTGGGTCTGTGTCGTTTTTGGTGTCCCTTGCAGTGGATAACTGCTGCAGCTTGAGGCAGCTTGGCTACTTGTCATAGTTTGTGAATGAATTTTCCACTGATAATGGGAATTCCTTTGGTAGTAAAGAATCCTCTTTCTTGCCATATAGCAACATGAGAGCAGAGGATATAATAGGCATATTTAGACTCTGTGCAGAAGTTGACTGTCTTGTTTTTGGCTAGAGTGAGTGCCTATGTGAGAGTCATTAATTCTGCTTGTTGGGAGGTGGTGTGTGGGGGTAGAGCATTGGCTTCTAGGGGCTTGTTTTCAGCAATGATGGTGCAGCCAGTTTGGGAGCTGGGGCTCTTGTAAGAGCTGCTGTCTATGAACCAGTTTGGTGTGAAATTGTTGGAGGTTTTCAAAATGTATTGGAAGGGTTGGACAATTGTGTCTAGGATTTCAAGACATGAGTGTTGTGGTTCCTGGCTTGATGTAGGTTTGGGAAGAAGGGTGGCTGGGTTAAGAGTTTTGCATTTTTGAAAAGAAACTAATGGGTTATTAATAAAGAGTGTGTGTGTATTTGTTGTAGGCAAGAGGATGACAGAAAGTGAAGAGAGCGGTGACTTATAAGGTCATGAATATTGTGTGAAGCGGAAACTGCTATACGCTGGTAGAGTGATAGTTTCAGTGCTTCGATTGTGAGTATGGTGGCAGTACCGGGGTTCAGAGGTATGTCAGCCATTCTTGGATGACAGAATTAAGTTGTTTTGACAGGCATGCTACAACTTGTGGGATATTGCCATAGGATTGTCATCATAGACAAAAGGGTGATATTGTGTTCTGTGTGTACATACAAGGTGAAAGGTTTGGCAGGTTTGGCAGTCTTAGGGCTGGGGCCTTTAGGAGGCCCTCTTTCTATTTGTGAAAATGTAAATTAATTGGGTGTGAGGGGCTTGAAGGCTCATGGATAGGACCTTGTGAAGCTAGATAAAGAGGATTGACTAGCAGACCAAAATTGGGTATCCATAATCAAAAATATTCTTCAAGAGCTAAAAAGGAAAGGAGGTCCTTGTTTGTAGCCGGGTACAGGCATGTCTTGAATGAGATATTTTCTGTGTGTGGGGATGGCTCAGGTTGTAGGAGTTACAGTGAGCCAAAGATAGGTTATCTCTGTTTTGGCAATTTGGGATTTGGTGGAAGAGGCTCAATATCTGAGTCTTCCAAGGAAGCTGAGAGAGGTATATTGAACACAAAGATCATATGAGGGACTGCATAGGAGATCATCAACATATTGCAGAAAGGTACTGGGGGCTAAGTTAAGGATACAAAGGTCCTGAGGAAAAGCTTGTCCAAAGAAATGAAGACTGTCCCTAAAACTTTGTGACAGGACCATCCAAGTTAATTGGGTGGAATTTTGTAAATCAGGATCTGTCCAGGTAAAAGAAAAAAGGTTTTGACAGACTGAGTCAAGGGAAATGGTAAAGAAGTCATCCTTTAAATCTAGTGTGGAGAAGTGGATGATGATACAAGGGATGTGGGAGAGCAGAGTATAGGGGTTTGGAATGATGTGGTGGATAGGGATGAAGACTTGGTTTACAATATGCAGGTCTTGAACAAACCGATATGAATTATCTGTTGTTATTTTTTTAACTGCTAGTATGAGGGATTGTGAAGGGAGATGGGTGGTTTTAGGATATTTGCTTGGAGCAATTTGGACATTATGGGCTTGAGTCCCCTTAGGCCAGTTGGACTTACAGGGTATTGGGGTTGGTTAAGGTAGGAGGAGGAGTTTTGTAGATGGACCATGATGGTCATATGACAGTGTGCAACTCTAGGTGTGGACATGTTCCAAACTATAGGATTTACTGAGAGGAAGATAAGGAAGAAGAGAGGGAGGCATCTGGGCAGCAAAATAAAACGAAGGGAATTACAAAGGGGTAGTGAGGGGTGGAACTGTATAGAAGCATGAGACTTTGTTAGGATGTCCCTTCCTAGTATAGGTGTGAGGCACTGTGGAATGACTAAAAAAGAATGAGTGAAGGGTACATTGAATAAAGTACAGAGCAACAACTTGGTGATTTTAAGTTACTACACTTAGTCCAAAAATAGAGATGGAGGCGTTAAGGAGGGGTACTGTATATTCTGGCAAAACTGAATACGAAGCCCCTGAGTCCAATAAGAAAGAGATTGGCTTATCAGATACTGATAAGGTTACCCTGAGTTCTGTGGTTGTGTCTATGGCGAGGGCAGTGGGGATGGCAGACCCTGGGCACTGTCATTCTTTGGTAGCCAGGTAAAGGAATTTGGCAAGTCTTTGCCGTGGATAGAGAAACTTGGGAGTGTTAGAAGTGACTTAATGGGATGGAGGATCTTGTTGGTCACAATCTGATTTCCAGTACACCTTTTATCCACAAATAGAACAGGGTTTAGAGGGCAGCCTAGGATTTGGGCATGCTTTTTTGCATTGCCCTGACTGGCCACACTTGTACCATGGTCCTGGCGGGTTTGTTGAAAGTTGGATGATTGCCTTGACCCCATTAGAACCCTGTTAAGGGCCATTAGATCCCTGTTGAAGGACTGTTGCCAGTAGCTGGTATTTGATATGGTCTTTTTTCAGTTTTTGAGCCTTATGCTCTTCCTCTCTATTGTTAAAAACCTTGAAAGTAGTTTTGATAAGGTCCTGATGTGAAGTTTGGACACCATTCTCTAACCTCTGAAGTTTTTTCCATACAGTTGGAGTGGGCTGAGAAATGAAGTGAAGATGTAAATAAATTCTACCTTTGTCAGAGGGTAATGGTGGTATATTTAAGCATGGCCTCTGTAAGGTGGGAGAAGAAACGGACAGAGTTTTCATCAGGCCCCTGAGTAATAGCTTTGATATTCTTCATAACTGACTGGTTTAAGAAATGACATGTCCATTCCAGCTAATAAGCAAGCTAGCAAATGGTCCCTTTTCTGTCTATCTGGGTGGGGTACTGCCTTGGCACCTATGGAATTATGAGCTGGGTCCTATTGGTGGAGAATGTCAGCATGAGATTGAGCTGTTGCTCACATGTGGGTACATACAGATGATTCCAGGTAAGGTCATAGGACTGGGTGATGTGGAAGAATTCTTTATGGTAGGTAGCAGGATCAGGGATAAAGGAGCTCAGTCATTTTTTCAATTTGAGAGAGATTGCCCATGGAAAAGGGGACATGAACTTGTACTATGAAGCCTCTCTGAGGGGAAGGTTGGGAGTAGGACCTCGGGGATGATTAGCAGATGGCAGACATTGGGTATGAGAGGAAGAGAGGGAAAAGAAGGAAGAGGTTGTAAGTAAGGAGGTGAAGGAGAGGAAGGTGAAGGTGAGATAGGGGGATTTGGAGATTGAGGAGGTGGTTGGAAAGGAGGTGGGGGTTCATCAATGGGGTCAAAATCTAATGAAGATGATTTGATGGAAGGGGATGGGAGAATAGGGTTTAGGGATTATTTTGTTTAACAGGAAGATTAAAGGGAGGGCTTGGATTGGAGATAGAGGAACGCTTGGGCACAGGAACCTCTGATCATTTTCCATTGCATTGGAGGAAGTTGTTGAGGTCACGCAGAATTTGAAAGTCAAAGGTCTTGTTTTCAGATCATTATTATTGTCTAATTGATATTGGGGACAAGCCATGTTGCAGAAAATGAGACACTTTGATCTTAGGGTAAGATGTAAATGTTTAAGGTTGTGAAGGAGACATTCAAGAGGCATGTCTCCGGGAGGTTTAGAGGAGACTTGAACCATGTTGGAGAATTTTGGAGGGATGAGTAATTTGATCCCCAGAAGCTCCTGGAGCCCTGAGAGTGAGAAACAGTGGAAGGATGGGGCATCCCCATGGACTTCAACTGTTCCCAAGAACCCATAAGGTGGTGTGGTGGCTACTTTAAGGGTGTACCACCAAAGGGATGACCATAGTCACCAACTGGTGGTGACCAGAGGAGACTTCTCATCTGGTGCCAGAGTTTTGTGCAGTGGTGGAAACTTGTCCACAAAATGCAAGAGGGAGGAATCCAGTGATGGGGAAAGGAAAAACTCACCCAGTGATTAGTGATCAGTGCTGGATGAAGTATCCAGCAATGGAGAAAGTCCTGCTGGAGCCTCCTGAGTTGGGGAGAAGGGAAAGAGGATAGGAGGGAGAAAAGAGGATATAGGGGAAAATGGATGGAGGAGGACGGGGTTAAGTATAAGGAAACATAGTAGTTAGCCCCATGGTGGGACCTTAAGCACCATCCCCAGGTTTGGGCATCAAATGTTAGGTCAAGAAAATGAGCTGATAGGAAAAGAGAGATGGGAGACAAGTCGCTCAACAGCAACACAGGTTTATTCCAAGGCAGAGAACCTGAGGACAGGACTCCAGAAAACCGAAGCCTACTATCACTTACAGGTTAGGGCAGTTATAGAACTTGAGTGGGGAGATTTTGCTTTTGCCATTGTTAGGGAGTAACTAAGGCATGTGGTTAGTAAGTTAACACCAAGTCAGGTCGTTAGGCTATTTGTTAGATAGGCTCTCTGCAGCTCTACACATGGCCAGATGTTCTTACAGTTTGAGTTTTCCATCCCAGGGTAGCTACCAAAATGGTGGGTGTTCTCTAAAATGGCATCACCAAGGCTAACATGAATGTTCTACACTTTTTCTCCAAACATTACCAGTCTTTCAAGGCCCACATAAAGCACCACTCCTCCAGAAAATGACTTTAACTGATGTTAACAATAGTGATAATTCTCCATAGGTAGTTTACAAATTTCTTCCTTATGAATTTTATATTTAATATATTAAAAATATTTTTCATTGGTTCAAGATCACTTAATACAGAGATCAGGATATGCATATATAGAACTTGTATATACAATGTCTAGTATATCTATCTATCTGTCTGTCTGTCTATTCAATGTCTTGTAAAGAGATAGGCATGTGGTGAAATATAAATATGAATTTTCTAATTGATGTATCATATAAATATCTTATGTATATTTTAATAGTGATACTTCACAAAATAAAATTGTTTTGAAATAATTGTTTTGTTTTTTGAAACGTAAAGTCCCAAATCAAGGTTAAATTTATTTTCAAATTTCATATTCAGTTGCAAAAAGTCAGAAAAAATTGCAAACACAATATATTACATAATAGCATCAAGATTACAGGAATTTAATAAATAACTTTTAGATATTTGCATTTCTTAAAATACAAGTACTTAAAAAAATCACAGAGTAGCATTTTGCACAAAAATGTGACACCTGTTAGTGAGTCAAAAAAGCATTTACTGAATATATGCTATGGAGGCCAGAATGTTGTAAATCATTCTAGAATCTTCAACAATAAGTTTTTGGCATGATATGCTTCCCATGAGAATAAATGGTGTGTCTTTTTTGTAATTCGATGGCCCTGATACATGTGACTGATATGTGGTTTTTTGAGGTAGAAATGGTGTTTGTTTTATGTGAGAGCATCATTTTTCTCTCTTACCCTGAAATGACATCTAAGAGTATGATTGATAGGATGACAGAAGAAACTTAAAGTTGGCATTCTTAGTTTCAAATTGAAATAGTCATTCTCTAAGCTCAAGATAATTCTATAGAACTGTTTTTATACAAATACTAGTAATTTTCTGCTTATGTAAGTACAGTATATAAGGCAACATTTAGTTGAATATGAAAAGTATTATTAGCATGACATGAGTCACACATATCATCAAAATGTCACTTAAAAAATAAATAGAAAAGTTTGTCAAGTGACAGAGACTGGCACAGGCCAATCAACAGCAAATTGCAGAAATAGAAGGAAAGAGCATAGTCTTGTTAAAAAAAAAAAGAAAGCTATTACCATTCCTGAAAATAAACAGTTTTTATTTCAGAGTGGTTATAATAGAGCTTTATTGTCTTAATTGTATCATTAACAAGATTGATGATAGAAGAGCTACAACATTGTCAAAATGTCAGTAGGCAAAATAGTTAAACATTTTTGACAGTTGATATAATGCAAAACAGAACCAGTCAAAAACAGAGCTCAGGAGCAACAGGCTGACATCAAGAGGTTTGTTTCTTGTTTTGTTTCATTCAGCTAGAAAAAGGAAAAGCAGTGACTTATATCCCATTTTAATTGTACTTAAGACATATCTGACTATAGCTTTTACAAAGCAGGTGAATTGAGAGTACACTAAGTGTGCATCTGAGTGTTTCAGGGAGACACCACAAAGAGATAACAGGTGGACATGCAACAGATTTAAGTAAGACACAGAGAATTGGTTCCAGTGTTTGTACTGTTGCCAAATTATTGGTCTGACTCCCAGGACACACTCAATAACACATGCCATTGGGTAAATTATGTAACTGTTCTGTCTTTTGGCTTAGGAAGATCATAAAAATTGAAAATATTTGTAAAATGTTTATCTCAATGTTATAACCATTCTGTATCACCATAGAAAATATGGCAAACTTCGGAAATAAAAAGTTGCTTACATATAAAGAATGAATGTTTTCTTAATATGAATGGGGCTGCCATGTAGATATTAAGTTTGAAATGTGACCAGTGAGACTGATGAACTTAAGATTTTGTTTAATTAATTTAAATTTAAACAGCCTCACATGGCTAGTGCTACTCTACCAGACACTGCAGTCTGTTCTCATTCTATACTCTCTACCCAAGTGATCCACTTACATCCACAGTCTGCATAATCACCTGTATCTGGGCATCCCCCGAGACTCTGTCTCACCACAGTGTAGTGTTTAATATTTATGGGACACATTTTGGGAATTAGACATCATTTTAGGTGTTCTGCATACAGTATCTTATTCTAGCTCTCCCCATTCCTGTGACATAAATACAATTATTCTAGTTATGCTGCAGATGAGGAATAAAAAAAGAATCAGGCAATTCATGTTTGAATGAGATAGATGTTAAGATAAACTTCATGGCTGCTGTGATGATCCTGGCAATGAGTCCAGGTTAAAGGCTTTGCTTAAGGATGTGACCACTTCCCTCAATGCCAGGACTAGAGTGAACTTGGATTCCAGCCTACCAGCCAACTCCGATTTTTATTCTGCCATACTGGGGAATAGAGGCCTGCTATATCAGCAAAAGTGCAGAAAATTAATACCAAGAAACTGCAGATGCAGCCAAAGCTTCTGGAAGAAATGGGGTGGATACGAGGACAAAGATGACAAAAAAAAAAAAAAGAATCCAAATTTGTAAGGGTAAGAACCAAGGAAGAAAATTATATGTGACCAATTCTGAGTTTGTAGAGATTAAAATGTTTCCTTCTGTTTGTCCTTCTGTGTGTATATATGCACGTACACATATATGTAGTGGTATGTTCTTATCATATATATGTAAATAAAATGAATCTTTAAAATATATATACATATATGCAAGAATGCACACATACATATATACACACATAGACTATGCAGAAACATTTTTTAAAATAATTATAAAACGTGTCTTTAAATATGAACTTACCTGAATCAAATTAGAAATCAGTCTTTTATAGATTGTCTGGTGTGTGAGCCCATAGGATCTTTAGAGACTCCTTCTAGCACTCTGATTGTATAGAATATCAGACAATAATTTGACTTTAATTTGAATAGCATGAATAACAGCTTTGAGAAAAAAAAAAGAAAGAAAGCCAAAGTGAGACACCAGAAAGGAAATGCAACAGGATGTTTGTGTTTCCTTTGTTCAATTTCAGAGTATGAAGTATCTCTTAAAGCTATTAGAGAGAACATGATAAAGGTCATTTCTCAGTCAATATGACAGGAATATATTTAATTTAAAAATCATCAGAGAATAAAATTTTCTTCTGAAGGTCAATGTATCTTATTTTAGCCCTAGAGCACTATTTTTCTTTTTGGTAAGAGGGTAAATATAATTTTAAAAATCAGACCATTTTTTGCAATTGATTTGAGGTAAGATCACAGTTATCTGAAATATACAAAGCAACTTAATTAGCTGGATTTATCAACAGGAAAACACTGGGTTTCTTTTTTGGCAAACATTTAATTTATTTTAATATTTTCCAAAGGTCATCAAATCTCTTTATTTAAAGACATTCAGTTGCTAATATCATAAGCTCCAAGGTAAAAATTTAGTAACTCTGCATGTAAATATTTCCTTAGAAAGGGAGAAAATATTCATATTCTGTCCAGGAAAATATGATTTACCACTGCAGAAAAACTTGGTTTTCCTGTTATTTATAGAATTTTATAAACTCTTTTACAATGCCTACACACTTTTAAAAAATATCATCATATTTTATAATTTAGCCAAAAGAGCAATAATGTTCACCATCTCTGAATGAGGCATGGCTCTATTTTCCAGACTGCTAGAGAGCTATCAGCTTCACTTCACAGCCCATACTGACTCCTGAGACCCAGCGAGCATAACTGAGGCACAAAATTGTTGGGTTCTGAACCCACGTCTCTCAGCTCACCATTCAGAGTTCATTATGTGGGAGCTCTCCCAATAAAACTCAGAGAATGTGTTGTTCTTACTTGATGTTAAAAATTTGAAAGATGCACAGACTTAGATTGTTCTGATGCCTCATTCCTCTTCCATTCCTGTTGTTGCTAATTGTACATTTCCTCTTGTTAAGCTCACTATCATCACACATAGCATTTACAGGAAACTTCCCTCACCACAAGGTAAACCAGTTTGGGGGAGCTGACCCTCGATGTGCTTTTAAACTAGGCAAATCTCTAATACTGTCTTTACTGTAGGATGATAATAATCTGCTTGTATATCTGCATCTCACATTAGGAGTGAAATTTTTAATGGCAGAGGCTAAATGTCAGTCATCTTCCAGTTCCTGACAACTAAAAACTAACTTCACGTTAAGTATCTGCTTCTCTAAATACTACTGGGAAAAAAATGAATAAAATAAAAGAATGGGAGAATGAATGCATGAGTGAATATAAATTTGGCTGGCATAAAAACAACTAATGCAATTTCAACTCTGTGAGGGAAAATTAGAAACCAAAATATTTCACAATCTTTCTTCTACCAAGAGTTATAGGATCTTCTGACAGTTACAGACAGTTAAGAAGATTAAGTGCATTTGTTTTTCAGCTTTGCTTTTAGGAAATCTGTATTACTCCATTGATTTTTGTTGTTGTTGTTTTAATTTATCCAGCTAGTCTCTTTTACCCCATCCAGTATGACAGTCATCTTGGTTTTCTAAACCATGAGCCATCAAATCATTGATAGTTGGGGAAACAACTATAATGTTTGAAAAGCAGGAAATGAAACAGGTGTGGGAAGTGAGACTCTGAAGACCAAGAGTGAGAAGGTAATGGCAAAACAGCTGATTCAAGAATGACAGTAAAAGCGAATAAAAGATCAGAGAAAGAATATGACTTCCTGCCTGAAGATCAATAAAAATTGAAGAAACTCCTCGCTTTTTGTAGCTTTCCCTCTTTACTTTGCTCATGATACATGACAGGCAGATGGAGATAGCAGGGGGAATTCTCTCTGACTTTAACGTCTCACTTTTGAGCACCCTGCAGTCCAATGATTGCACTCTTAGGAAACAAGCCCAATTTTAAGAATATATAGAGAAAATTATCACATCAGACCTCAGAATATATTTCTGCTAAATTAAAGGGCTACATATAACAACATAATTTTTAACAAGATGAAAACTAGAGCAGATACTTTCTGTAGGAAGGAAAGGACTTTCTAAGCATAAATCAATGCAGGAAATCTCAAAAGATAAATGCACTTGACCATTTTTAACTTTGTTATGTCTAAAATAATCATAACAAATTTAAAAGGAAACAAATTGGAAAAGTATAATTAATACAAATATGATAGACAAATCTCTACAAATAGAGGCTATAAAATCAATAAGAAAAAGACATTCATCTATTTTTAAGTTTTTTCGGCCTAAAACTCAGGAGTCATCCTTGATATCCTCCTCCCCGCTTCAGCCTGCCACAGACAATGTGTAAGTAGGCTCTTTTTAACTTCATCTTTCTAGGTCCACTGTAGTAGATGCTGTGATGGACCATCTAGGATCCATGTCTTAGTTTCCTAGGTCTCACATCCAATCCCTACCCAGAAATCAGTCAAATTAGTCGAGGTTAGTTGTCCTTCCTGGGGCAGGCAGCCTGTCTCCAGTGACCGTCTTCTTTCCATCATTCAGATGCAAACCTAACAGGTGCCGATTGCTTGTGGAACATTACAGAAAATTAACATAATCTGTTTGGATAATATCTGGACTCGTTGTATACTCAGAGAGGCCCGATTACACTATCTAAAATGTGTATCTCCTAGTCACTCTGTCAAAACCAACATGTTTTGAACCTTTCTGGTGCATATTCCTTCTTAAAGCATTTTACCTTCTTATTCTTTACTTGTTGTCTTCTTCCATGAGACTGGAATTTTCCTTATTCAAGGACTATGCGTCTCTTTTTCCTACTGTATCCACAGCGTATCAGTGGCAGCATGAGGAGATGGATTGTTCCTCCCTTTAAGAAAAGACTTGTATTGTATATACTAGAAATTTGCTAGGGGTACATTTTAGTTGCTCTTATCATAGGCATGAAAAAGGGTAAATTTGCAAGATGATGAGTATACTGATTTGCTTAACTATACAGGTTGACCTTTTCTATTGTGTCTCACATAGACTGCATTATTTATGAATTAAAGGTTTGTGGCAACCTTGCATCAAGCAAGTCTATTGCACCATTTCTCTAACAGCATGTGCTCACTTTGTGTCTGTGTGTCACATTTTGGTAACTCTTGCAATAGTTCAAACATTTTCATTGTTATTATATCTGTTCCAGTGATGTGATCAGCGGCCTTTGATGTTACCATTGTAATTATTTTGGTGCATCATGAACTGCAGGCATGTAAGATGGCAAACTTAATTGATAAACGTTGTGGGTGTTCTGACTGCTCCACTTTCTGATGGTTTCCCATCTCACTCTCCTTGGACCTGACTAATCCCTGAGCCACAGCACCTTTAAAACTGGGAAAATGGCTTCTAAGTGCTCAAGTGAAAGACAGAGTCACAGGTCTCTCACTTTAAACCAAAGGCTAGAAATGATTACATTTTGTGAGGAAAGTATATTGAAACACAAGATAGGCCAAAAGTTAGGTTTCTTATACCAAACAGTTAGCCAAGTTTGAATTTAAATGAAAAGTTCTTAAAGGAAATTAAAGGTGCTACTCTGGAAAAAAATTGAATTAATAAAAAAAAAAAAAAAAAAAAAAGCAAAGCAGCCATATAGCTGATAGGGAGAAAGTATAAGTGGTCTAGATAAAAGACCAAACTATCCACAACATTTCCTTAACCCAAAGCCTAATCTAGAGCAAGGCCCTCCTCAATTCTAAGGAATGAGAGAGGTGAGGAGGCTGAAGAAAACTAGTTTGAAGCTAGAAGAGGTTTTTCATGAGGTTTAAGGAAAGAAGTCAACTCTATAACATAAAAGTGCAAAGTAAACCAACATGTGCTGATATAGAAGCTGCAGGAAGTTATCCACAATATCTAAGGTAATTGATGAAGGTGCCTCACTAAACAACAGCTTTCAGTGTAGGAAAAACAGCCTTCTATTGGAAGAAAATGCCATCTAGGATTTTCATAGCACGAGAGAACAAGTCAGTACCTGGCTGCAAAACTTCAAATAATAGGATGACTCTCTTATTAGGGACTCATGCAACTTTAAATTAAAACGAGTGCTCATTTACTATTCTAAAAATCCTGGAGCCTTAAGAATTATGTTAATTTACTCTGCCTGTGTTCTATAAATGGAGCAACAAAGCCTGGATAACAGGACATTGAGCATGGTTTGCTGAATATTTTAAGCCCTCTGTTGAGATTCACTACCAAAATAAAAAAAAAAAAAAAAAGAAAAGAAGTCTTTTTCAAAATATTACTGCACATTAACAATGGCCCTGATCACCCAAGAAACTTGATGGAATTATACAAAAAGATGAATGCTGTTTTCCTGCCTGCTAACACAACTTTCATTCTTCAGTCCTCCTACTCCCATCTCTCACGATGTTTAAGAACATGGCTTGAAATTCATTTAAGCAATGTCCTTAATTTTAAACTTCTCTTCAGAAGAATCTTATGTAGCCAAATTTTCTTTGTAGATGACTCTGAAGAAAAATGTCTCCAAAGAGAGTTTTTCTATTTGATGAGCATCCGATTAATTTTCATCAACTTCAGTGACATGAAGTAGTTAATGTGGCTTCCTGAGAATCTTAGCAGATTTAGTGTAAAGAAAATCTAATTTTAAAATCAAATGGCCTTAACTTTAAAAATATATTATTTACTAATCTTGGAATGCCTGAGTCTCACATTACTCCATTTAAAAATAAACCTAAAAAAAAAATTATCTCACAGAAATGCTCTGAGTTCAAGCAAGACAACTTATTAGAATATAAAATGTGCTAAAAAAAAGTCAGTAAATGACCACATATTTTAGTTAGAGATTATTTTCAAGCAACATTATTACAAAATTCTCAAGTTCCTTCCTCTCTTTTAAAAAAAATTACTCACACTTAGATTATTTAATGTTCATATAATAGAATATAATGGGTGCCCTCCAAAGTATTAATAGTGTGACTGAATTTGTCTGTGCTCATACTTTTCTGCAGGCACAACATAGTTAATTCTGCAGTTTAAAAAGAAAATAAAATGAAGAAAGAAAAAAACCTTTACAATGGACTGAATAGAAAAAAAGCCTAACTTTAAAATTATAAAATATTTTCAGTATGAGGAAGCTATTACTAATTTTTATTTTTTTATTTTTTATTTTATTTTTTATTTTTTTGAGTTGGAGTCTCACTCAGTCACCCAGACTGGGAGTGCAGTGGCCGCTCCTGGCCACCGCAGCCTCTACCTGCTGGGCTCCAGCGATCCTTCCGCCTCAGCCTTCCAAGTAGCTGGAACTACAGGCGTGCGCTACCACTCCCGGCTAATTTTTTTTTTATTTATTGTAAAGATGAGGTCTCGCCAAGTTGCTCAGGCAGGTTTCGAACCCGCGGGTTCAGTCAATTCACTCACCTTGGCCTCCCAAAGCACGGGATTACAGGTTGAGCCACCGAGCCAGGCCTATTACTAACTTTTAAAATTAAAAAGCATCATCATAATCACCACTGTATGTTTTTAAAAGACATTCACACAAATCAATCTGGAGGTTATTATTGATGCAATTAAACTCTTATGTATGTTTATCACATTTTTTTTTCATTATTTCAAAATTGTTTTTTTTTTCACTTTTCATTTTTGTTTTTAATTATGGAGTATAATTCAGGGTTAGGTATCTAAATATTCATTGCGCGGGTACCCTTGTTGTTAAGGTGTGTCTCCCCTTCCTCAGGCAGTTCCCAGTACTGTCAATCCCACCTCCCCACCACCCCATGCCCCCACAGTTTCTCGCTACTGTCAATCCTTTTCTTACAGTATTACGATAGCTGTTCAAGGTCCACTTATGAGGGAGAACATGTGATACTCAGTTCTTTGTTTCTGTATCACATTTATTATAAAGAGTGTATTAGCTCTGCAAGTTAGTATACATAATAGGAAATTTTATAACATTATGTTAATTTATATAAAAACTGATGTATGAATACTTAAATATAGATACTTAAAATTTATTTTTAATAATTATAAAGTTCAATATTTAACATACATTTATTTTTATAAAATATTGTTTATTGCAAATATACTTTTATTTAGGTGAAATGTTTGTCAGGCATGGAAATCAAAATGATAGCCTTTACAAAGAAAAATGTATCTAATTTAAAGTTATATCGGTTTTGAGGTACTTGCCACTTGTACATTGCAGTATGTTGGTATGTGTGTTTGTGTGCATGTGTATGTGTATTGAGGGTTGTGTCTTTTAAATATACATATATACACAAACATATTTTTTAACTTTGAAATAAACACACATATGCATAAGTAAACTATCATCATTGATTCTGACTGCTCAAACATAGAGTTTGCAATACCAGATAAGGATTATGTCATGTAAAATGTTATCTTAAAATAAAATCATTTTAAATATAGCCACAATAAGAAATTTCTGAACTTAACATTTTTAAGGTTCAAGTTAATGATATTACTTGTTTAGAAATATGAATGTGCATGTTACTTGAAAATAAAATATCTTTTTGTGCTTAGCATTTCTCAGAAAAGAGATAGGTGCCTATTTTCTAGGAAACAATATATCTCTTGTTACTGTTTCAAAAGGCATTTATAGAAAATTAATATTGTCATAAGGCACAATATTATGAAATATTAGATGACACTTTCTAGAATTATACAATGTTCATTTTCAAGTTACTCATATAATGTCCTAAATAACCTTTCCATTACTTCAGTTTTATTTATAATATCAATTGTCAATATTATAAATAAACATTCGGAATCTGTACTTTAAATTATAAGTTAACAGTTAAAAGTCACAATTTTTGAGATTACTTTCTTTAAAATGCTGCTTTGTAATAAAATTCCTCCTTTTTAACTTAAACTAAAAGACTCAAATAAGGTTAGCTATTTTTAAAATGCTGCTAATTGACAAAATTTTATCTATCTTTTTTAATTTTCTTTGCTTATTTGGGAAATTACAAGGCAAAGTATGAATTGTAAAATCAGCAACTTAACAATATTAAAGTCATTATTAAATAAGATATTAAACGGATGCATTCTAAACAAATTTCTGCTTTTAAGTTGAAGAACTAAGCCTACATATAACATCTAAATTGTTTATGAACAACTTTTTCCAAATGTTCAAAGAACAGATAATTTGCATCTTTTACAAAGCATTCCAGGGCAAACAATGGAAGAATACCCAAAACATTTCCTGAGATCTAAATAACCAAAGTATTGTGCAAGAAAATGATAGAAAAAATGAGAATTACAGTTCAGTATCAGTAATAAGTGTAGATGTACAATCCTACATAAAATTTTACCAAAATACATAGAAAATATACTAAAATGAAAACTATTCCATGGTCAACTAGGATTTAACTACGATATCCACAATAGTTAAAATTAGGCAACATATTAATGTAATTTTCTACATTAGTAACTTAGAAAAAGTGAAAAAAACAAATAAAACTTTCAATATATTTGTAAAGTAAATATATACATAATATACATAATATATTATATCTAAATGCTATTATTTAGGAGACATGATAAAATAATACTAAAATTTTATGAAATAATAAAACTTTATAAATTTTTGAAAAAAATGACACAATTATGTTTTTTTATTATTTTTTTAATCAATATTTTTTATTTTGATATTGTGGGGTACAGTTAAGGGTTATGTATACAAAGATGTTACGTTCAGGCACCCTTGTTGATAGGGGTGTCTCCCCATCCCCAGACAGATATTGACTACCGTTAACCCCACCTCCCTTCCCCTCCCTCCCCCCAAATAGTTTCCCACCACTGTCAATCCTTTTCTTATACCATTACAATAGATGTTCAAGGTCCACTATATGAGTGAGAACATGTGATACTCAGATCTTTCTTTCTGTGAGAGGTTACTCAGTATTATAGACTCTAGTTCCATCCAGGTTGCTGCGAAATTCATGATTTTGTTCTTTTTTATGGCTGCATAGTATTCCATCGTGTATATGTACCACATTTTTTAAATCCAGTCCTCTTTTGATGGACAGCATGGTTGCTTCCAGGTTCTCGCTCTTGTGAACAATGCTGCGATAAACATACGTGTGCAGGCATTTTTTTTATAGAGTGATTTGAGTTCTTCAGGGTATATTCCCAGTAGGGGGATTGCGGGGTCATATGGCAGGTTGATATTTAGAGCTTTTAGGAATCGCCACACTGTTTTCCACAGAGGTTGCACTAGTTTGCACTCCCACCAACAGTGTAGAAGTGTTCCCTTTTCACCACACCCTCTCCAGCAACTTTTACTTTTTGAGTTATTGATAATTGCCATTCTGACTGGAGTTAGGTTGTATCTCAGAGTGGTTTTGATTTGCATCTCTTTGATGATTAGTGAGGTTGAACTTTTCTTCATGTGTCTGTTGGCTGCTC
>CAUYQG010018831.1:0-10275 GCA_963574415.1 Tarsius wallacei
TTGTGTTCCAGTCTTCAAAGTCATACAGAAATAGAGATACATTTAATAAAGGGACATTGTGGTACATATATACAATGGAATATTATGCAACCATAAAGAAGAACAAAATCATGAACTTCGCAGCAACGTGGATGGAATTAGAGCTTATAATACTGAGTGATCTCTCACAGAAACAAAGAGCTGAGTAACACATGTTCTCACTCATAAGTGGGCCTTGAACAACTACCATATTACTATAGGAAAGGGATTGAAAGTAGCGGAAAACTGCGGGGAGGCGGGTGGGGGGAGTAGCTGGGATTGACGGTAGTCGATATCCAACTGAGGAAGGGGGAGACACATCTTATCAATAAGGGTAATTGTACAATGACCATTTGTATACCTAACCCTGAATTGTACCCCACAATTTCAAAAAAAAAAAAAAAGAATTTAGACTACGAGTAACAGTAATCAGTTAAAAAGGTATCAACAACACGATGCAAGCATTGTGTCTTGGTTGACTCTGATTTTGTAATTTTAAACCAAGGGATGTTGAGGTAGAGAGAAATGGATATTTCCTCTTCTGATCAGATGGTCAAACAGAAATAAACACACAATGACAATTTATAAAGTATTGAATTAGATTTTGTTTGTAATTAACAAAAATCCTTGTGATCCTCTGATATTCTAGTAATGGACACCAGCTCAGGTTTTCAATGTTTGGTTTTAGTGATATAGCTGTAGTCACACAGTTTTTGGGATCATAACAGGCATTTTGGAAGATGTTTGAGACGTCATCAGAGTGTGAACAGATGACACATTAAATAAAATATTTACTCAGAGTCTTTAAGATAATATTCAGCAAGAAATGTGATAATGGTATGAAAAACAACCCAAATAACAAACATAAATTAAATTTGTGAATTTTGTTATAATAATATTTATATTTCACAAATAGGGAACATTATAATTTTGTTTTACTTTGCACCAGGATAATCTATCAATACATGAAGCTTTGTGTCCAATGTTTAGCACACTTGTTAAATGAATAGACTAGGTTGAAGTTGGAAAAAGGAATACAATACAATGAAGAAATTTGATAATGAAAATAGCTGTATTGATTACTGATTTGTAAATGATACTTTATTAATTTTATCCATCCCTCTCAAAAATTCAACAAAGGATGTAGTATTATTGTTATTTTAAGAGAAGGAAAGTAGAGTCTGTAAGAAGTAAACACCTTTTATCCTGTTTTACTCATTGGTAACTTGCTCAATGGCAGTTAGCTAGAAAACAAAAGAGCCACATTTTGAGCCCAGAGAGTGACTCCAGAAATCTTAAATTAACAATCAACCACACCCTCCTTGGTGGAGGATTTAGGGATGTATATGAATTCACGAAAAAGGAAGAATTTCTAATAAGATTGTTCAGAGATAAAGACTTGACATAAATACAGTAAGTCCATCATCACAACTAATTTCCAATTATGTTCTGAATAGCCACAGAGAAAGGGTCCTACAGAAGGGACTCAAGCTGATGGTAGGTTGGATAAGATGGATCTTAAAGTACTTTCTAGTCGTGAGATTCTGAGATTTTTATGAATTTATGTTATACTAGTTTGATAAAATATTATTTACATTTTCCGCCTTTCTTTACTTATTTTTCCAAGTGATCACTTCTGTATGTTCATGTATCCCATGTATCCCTGGCAATCCCAGAGACAAATGAACTATATATATTATGCTAGGGTACAGAGGGACATTTTGTGACACTTTTTCTTGAGGTTCTAGCATTTTTAGCAGCATCACTGGGAAGAATGGAGAATTTTAGCTTGCCTTTCAGGTTTAATGAATAGCTTGTAACAGGAGGGTTAGGGGTCAGTTTTAAATGTAAATTTGTGAAACTTCACAGAAAAATGGTATTTTCACTTTTGTCTTAGACCATACTAGTGCACACTGGTTGTTTGTTTTTTTTACAAACTTACAAAGTCACCTTAAGTAGTAGTATTCTCTGATCTCAGAGAGAGAAGAAAAATCTTAACTTTGAATCATGAGAATTATTTGATTCAATCAACCTCTGAAACTGGTAGAACTTGGTCATTGTTTCAGACTCCTGAATCACATCATGTATTTGGTATTGAATATTGTATTCTTTCCATAAATATCCTTTAAAAACTTAGAGGCTGTGTAAAGAAATTAATTTACTAAGAAGGTCCAGAGATCTTTAGACATGTTAAATACTTTTTAAATATATGAACTGGCTCCAATGTAGACATAATTTGAAAATATTCTGGAAAATTAACCTTGTTAGACTAATTAAAATATTGATAAATGGCTGATGATACTTTATCTCATTAACAAAGCAAAATATTTCATTTATCCAACAGACATTTATTAACCTTATATATTAAAGGGGAGAGAAAGAGAAACAAAAATTAATTATTTTGATAATATCTATTAGGAGTAAATTAAGTCAGAGGTTCAGATTGTTAAAATCAACTCAAGCCGGGCTCGGTGGCTCAGCCTGTAATCCCTTGCTTGGGGAGGCTGAGGTGTGTGGATTGCCTGAGCCTGTGGGTTCGAGACTGGCCTAGGCAACTTGGTGAGACCTCATCTCTACAATAAATCAAAAATTAGCCGGGCATGGTAGTGTGTGCCTGTAGTTCCAGCTACTTGGAAGGCTGAGGCGGAAGGATTGCCTGAGCCCAGCAGGTCGGGGCTGCGGTGACCGGGAGTGGCCACTGTACTCCAGTCTGGCAAGAGTGAGACTCCAACTCAAAAAAGAAAAAAAAAAAAAAAAAATCAACTCAAAAACATTAGAAACCTTACTCAGAAGTCAAGGGACCGAGCACTCAAGAGGTACAGGATAGGTAAGGAGAAGTCTGGGACGTTCCACATGGCTCATGGTTCTTGCAATTTCTTCTCACATTGGACAGCACTCTTAGGTCCAGAATAATAGATGAGTTCTCTGAATGAGGTTTGTAGGTCACCTCACATAGTGGGAAAGAGTATTTCCATTATGAAACATCTACTTTACTTTCTGATCGTTATATAGCTTCCTTGACATTCTTCAACGAGCTGTCAGTTCATCAGTGTACATTTGAGAAAGCTCAGAATTGTAAAGTGTTTATAGTGTTTTTTAGTCTCAGTTTTAGTTATCAACTGAAAACTTGAAGGGTAAGAGTGTATCCTTCCCTGTGGATTTCAAGCTTTTAAAATTTTCTTACTTAAAGATTTTTCTTAAATGATGTATATATACAGTTTTTCTTCTTTCTTTAATCATACTGTCAAGCTCTTTTATCTGTTTTGCACTTACTATTTCTAGGACTGTCAGTATGTTTATATTCTTGCATTTTGATAGAAATATGTTATTCTTTAAAAAATTTAAAAGTACCAGGACCATGTAAATATTGAATATAGTGTTCAAAGTGTTTTAATAAAGTGATGACATGGCAGATTAATTAATTTATTCTAAATGTTATGATATTTTAACTTTCTAAACAGACACAAGCATATCTCAAAACAATTCCTTATCAGTCCCTAACTTTTATTCCAACCAAGGGAGAGTTGTACAGGTACACATTTTTCTAAAATAAAGGTGGGTTGTAATAGCCTTAAAAACATTTTCATTTTATACTGGTTGCCCTTATCTGTAATTTTTCCAAAGGACTTCAACACCATGTTTCTTACTTATGAGAGAATCTTGTCTTTTAGTCTTTTATTGGCATGAATGTGTAGGGTACAAGAAAATTTTACTGAGGAAAGTATGCATTCAGGTAGCCTACAGGCAAGGGAAGGTAACCAGATAATATTTTAGAAAAATAAAGCAAAACAAAACAATCAAAATGCTATAGCAATTTTTTAGTGGATCTTTAACTGATAGTATAAAGTAACTAAGGGGAAATGGGAGCCATACTTGTTAATTTTCAGAATTTTGTGTATCCCTTTAAAGTCATTGGGGCATCTGGGCATAGTGGAAGTTTAAAATCTGGCCTAAACTTTAGGTTAATTATATCTTCTCACAAATTTAATTACATACTTTTAATTAGATAAATCCAGTTGGCAGGTAGTTCATCTGGAACTAGTTAGTAATTAAACAAGTATAATGCCCTCCAAAGCCAAGCAGACAAAAACAAATGAAAATTGTAAAAAGTATCTTAGGATAATCGAACTTTCTAATGTGGTGATAACTAGTTTTGATCTGTAAGTTTTAGGAAACTTGCAGTTATGTCCACGAATTTATAAATTTTGAAGTATATGTAATCTTAAAAAATATTATCAATGTCACTACTGGTTTTAAATATCTCCCCAATTGATTAGGAAATAGCTTAATTTAATGCTTACAATGAAAAATTATTCTCACAGTACAATTCTTTGTTTAAAAAAACCCCTCAAAATATAGTTTTTCTCTATTTAGACATTTTGTAGCATTGTGGCTAATATTATTTTGTGTTTTTAAAATGAATTTATTGAACACCTGTACTATTTTTTTTAGTTTGTGAGATGCTTCATGACACTTTAAGACCATAATTGTGAAGTTATTTTCTACCTCCTTCTCCTATGTCCTAAAACCTCCATTCTAGATAGCTGTATGCCCAAATTTGTTGACACCTTCCTGCATAGTGGTACTATTATCTTCATTTCTCTCAATAGAACAGGAGAACAGAGGAAATACAATTCAGGAAATGGATCATGGATGGAAGATATTTCGTGATGGGCATCACTTCAGATTGTGCTGTGTTGGTTGTGTAAGATATGAATTATGCAGATAATATGAAAAAGAAGATAATTCAACCAGCTTTTCACCATTACTACCAACAAATACTTCTCTGTAGTCCTGAAACTAACTGTGTGGCTCTGTTATCCCTTCATAATGATTTTCCTGATTGGAAAATATTTCCCCAGTAAGAAAAATAACAAGACTGATAACAACACATGTATGTTAGTCTACAATAACGTCTACCCATACCTAACATATAGAAACAAATTTTTGTAAAATTAAAAACATGCATGCAGAAAAATCACAAGAATATGTAAAATATGAAATGCAGGAAAACTCATAGGAGAGATTTTGCAATTTTAGAATGGGAAGACTTCTAGATCAAGACATGAGGCATTGACAATTTTACAAGCAAATTAAAAGATCTTAGCAGTAAAAATAAAACCAAAATACTTGAAACAAGCAAAAAACTTCATTTAAAATATAAACAAATCTATGTAAACCAAAATATTTATGTCTATATATATAAATCTTATAGATCATATTCCTTGGTGTATGCTTATGTGGAAGTGGGAATTCCACATTTATATACTTGTGTACTGTGCTAAAAATAATATAATAAAAGCAAACATAATAAAAGTTATTTACAAAAGTAGCGAGTAAGATGATTAAGCACTTATTATCCTGGAAGTAAAGCAAATTTGGTAGTTTTTAAAAATTGTCCTCAGAATTCAGATTCCCAAGTTATTTTAGTCTATTTGCCAAGTTTATACTGTAATAAGTCCTGAGAAATAAATCTCTTTAAATTATGAGATTGTTATGAAAACATCTAGACATTCTGAAGTCTTAAAATTCCAATACCTTACAGTTTTAAAATGACAGTCAAAAATATCCCCTTCTCAGGAAGTCGAATGACTTCACTGAATTTTATTAACATTTATGAAATATTTCAGTACACCTATATGCTAATGAAAATATAATGGAGACAGGTGTTTTGTTTGCATTGCTTCGAAGGAATATCAACTATTAAAGAAAGTTCTGTGACCTTTGCTGAAAACTCAGAATTGAAACTAAGACCATGTTAGTTTAATGGAGACAATGGTCCAAGAGAATGATTCTACAATGGAAATATAAAAATTCCTTTCTTAAATGAAATTGGCATCGCACACACCGATTGGACAAAAATAATTTCAAATGTTGATAAGGCTCTATATTTAAATCTATTGACTTTAAAATGTACAGTATGAGTCAGAACAACTGGTGCTTTTTCCTCGCAACATTTAAGCCAGAAGTCTTTGCAGATAGGAAAATAATTCTGTCCTGGGTCGTGTCCCATTCCTTACCCCGCCAAGGATTTTATGTACTTCTTAAAAACTCTTTTGGATAACTTGTGAAAAAAGTTGACAAGTCTTATAATCCAATGATTTTTATGAAGCAATTTTTTGTGAACAAAATTATTTCTCAAATGAATATGTATTTGTGTTGAATATTTTTCTGTTTAGCTGTTATGTAGCAAGAACCAGCGGTTGGAGTTCTAAGGGGAGTTCTAGAGAGAATTTATCTGAAATATATGAGAAAGGAAAGGAAAGAATGAAGGAAGAACATTTTATCCATTATTTTTTCTTCTTTTTCCAAGATGTATTTGTTTTCCTTGCCCTATGTTACTGGCAAAAGATCTCTAATAGAAAGGTGGGAGTACACATCCATTCAGTGCTTCAGGTCTTAGAGAGAAAGGGTTTAGTCTTTTAGCATTAAGTACAGGGTTTAGTATTTTAGCAGTGTCAGCTGTAAATTTTTTGGCTGATGCACATTACAGACTGAGAAAGATTCCTTTTCTTCTTATTTTATTATCATAAGTGGGGGCTAAATTTTGTCAAATGCTTTTTTCTGCATCTGTTGAAATGACCAAATAGTTTTCTTCCTTTATTCTGTTAACATGGTGAATTACATGACTGAACTTCAAGTGTTAAAATATTCTTAAATTCTTTATTTTATCCATATTGTGATATAATTGGCAAATAGAAATTATATACATATATATTCAAGGCGTACAGTGTAATGTTTGGATATACATATACATTGTATAATGATTACCGTAATCAAATGTATTACCTCACATAGTTAGCTTTGTATGTGTGGGATGACTTGAGAATACTTAAGATCTATTATCTTAACAAATTTCAAGTAAACAATACGTTATTATTAACTGTATTCACCATGCTGTACATTAGGTCTCCAGAACTTATCTCTGTTATAATGGGAAGTTTGACCCTTTGTCTAACATCATCCCATTTTTTTCCCCTCCTTGACCCCTGGTGACTCAGTTTCTATAAATTTCACTTTAAAAAATTTACATATAGTGAGCTCATGCAGTATTTGTCTCTCTGTGTCTGACTTTTTTCACTTAGCGTAATCACTTCCAGACTTATCTATGTTGTCACAAATTGCAGGATTTTTTTTCTTTTTACTTTTTAATGTCAAAAATTGAGAAAATTGTTATATATATTTATTTATATGCTGTACCATTTTTATATTTCTGCCATTTGTGTATATAGGTTTCTTTTTCTCCATATATTCACCAATACTTGTTATCTTTTGACTGTTTGATTATAGCCATTTGTTAGGTATGAAGTGATACCACATTGTGGTCTTTAATATTTTATTTTATTTTAATTGAGAAATAACAATTGCATATATTTATAGGCTACAATGCGATGCTTCAATACTTGCATACATTATGGGATTATCAAATCAGAGTAATGCATACATTGTGGGATTATCAGATCAGGGTAATAAATTTTGATTTCCATTTTCCTGATGATTAATGATGTTGATCACATTTTCATATACCTGTTAACCATTTTCATGTTTTCTTTGGAAAAATACCTGCTCAGGTCCTTTACTCCCTTTTTTAACTGGATTATTTATTTCGTAGCAATTTAGTTGGATGAGTTTCTTATATATTTTGGATATTAAATCCTTTTTGGGTATATGGTTTGAAAGTATTTTCTCCTATTCCATGGACTGCATTTTCATTTTGTTGATTGCTTCTGTTGCCGAGCAGAAACTTTTTAGTTTGATGTAGTCCCACTTATTAGCTTTTGCTTTTGTTGTCTGTGCTTTGGTGCCATATTCTAAAAATAAATGCAAAGATCAATGCGATGGAGCTTTTTCCTATGCTTTCTTCCAGAAGTTTTGTAGTTTGGGATCTTATGTTTAAACATTTGAACCAGTTTATTTTTGTGTATGTTGTAAGATGAAGAAGATCCAATGTCATTTATTTGCATGTGGATATCCAGTTTTCTTAATGCCACTTATCAAGTCTATTCTTTCTCTGTTGTGTACTCTTGGCATTTTTGTCAAGGGTTAGTTAGCTGCATACACATGGATTTATTTTTGGGCTTTCTGTTCTGTTCCACTAGCCTTTGTGTCTGTGTGTTTCACAGTATTATACTGCTTTGATTACTGAAGTCATATAATTTGAAATCAGGACTTCAACAGCATATTCAAAGGATTATATACCACAATCAAGTGGGATTTATCCCTAAGATGATAGAATGGTTCACATTAGCAAGACAATAAATGTGATATACCATTTTAACAGACTGAAGGACAAAAGTCATATGATCATCTCAATAGATACAATTTTTTTGAGAAAATCCAACATTCCTTCATAATAAAACCTTGTAACAGATATAGGACTGTCCTTCACTCAAATAAAGCCCAGATATCAGAAACCCACAGCTACTATCATACTAAATGATGAAAAGGTAAAAACTTTTCCCCCAAGGTTAGGAAAAGAACAAGAAGATCTACTCTTGCCACTTCAATTCAACACAGTACTAGAATTCATAGCCAGAGCAGCTAAGCAAGAAAAAAAAAGGCATCCAAAATGGAAAACAAGAAATAAAATGATCTCTTTTGCTTATATTATCTAACATATAGAAAACTCTAAGACTCCACCAAAAACCTGTTAGAACTATTAAATTCAGCTGGGCTCAGTGGCTCAGCCTGTAATCCCGCACTTTGGGAGGCCCAGGTGAGTGAATTGCCCGAGTCCGGGGGTTCGAGACCCACCTGGGCAACTTGGCGAGACCTCATCTCTACAATAAATAAAAAAATTAGCCAGGCATAGTAGCGTGTGCCTGTAGTTCCAGCTACTTGGAAGGTTGAGGTGGAAGGTTGCTGGAGCCCAGCAGGTCGAGGCTGCGGTGGCCGGGAGCGGCCACTGCCCTCCAGTCTGGGTGACAGAGTGAGATTCCAACTAAAAAAAAAAAAAAAAAATTGTGTTTCTATATATTAATAATGAACTATCCAAAAAATAAATTTAAAAAATCCCATTTACAATAGCATCAAAAAGAATAAAACACTTAGGAATAAATTTAACCAAGCAGGTGAAAGATATATGCACTGAAAACTATAAAATACTGATGAATGAAATTGAAGAAACAAACAAGTGGAAACATAGTTTGTGTTCGTGGATCAGAAGAATGGACATTGTCAGCAAATCTCTACTACCCAAAATAATATATAGATTCAATGCACTTCTGATTAAAATTCCAATGGTATTCGCCACAGAATAGCAGAAACAATCTTAAACTCTTTATGGAATTACAAAAGACTCCAAGTAGCTAACTCACTCTTGAGCAACAAGTACAGAACTGGAAGCTTGAAAATATTCTTGAATTATTAAGATTAGTGTCACTTGTTATAATGTATTAATCATTTTATATTGAGCTGGATTTAAATTGCTTATATTTTATTAAGATTTTTATGATTATGTTCATGAAAGATATTGGATTTTTTTCTAGTAATTATTTTTGTCTGCTTTTAGCAGCAGACTAGAATACTAGCCATATAACTACTTTGAAAGTTTTCTCTCCTTTCTATTTAATAAGTAGTTTGTGCAAGATTGGTACTATTTCTTTCTTAAATATTACATAGAGTTTATAAGAAAAACAATTTGAGCATAAAGTGATTGATATAAGGTGGTTAAAATGTGAAATCTGTAGCGATAGTCATTTCTTTTTTCTATCTTTTTTTGGTCCATTATTTCTAGAAGTTGATTAATTTTAATAATTTCTGCAAAGAACCTACTTTTTGCATTATTAGTTTTTGTATTGCTTGTCTTCTTTAATTCATTAATTTCTACTCTGGTATTTACTCTTTCCTTTATTTAGCTCACTAGCTTCTTACATTGGAAACTGCTATTGATTATACGCCTTTCTTATTTCTAATATCAGCAATTGAAGCTATTAATTTCCCTTTAAGCACTACATTAGCCACATCACATAAATTTTTACATGTTGCATTCTAATTATCAACTCAGTTCAGAATATTTTCTAATTTTTCTTCTGATGTCTTTGACCTATTTAGAAAATGTCAATTAATTTTAAATTATTTTGAGATTTCCAAATATTTCATTATTACTGGTTTTTTATTTAATTTTGAAGTTTATTGAGACCAATTTATGTTCCAACATATGATCTAGTATTGTTAATATTCCATATGTATTTGAAAATAATTTGTCTTCTACATTGCATGTCATAACACAGGTTTAAGATTGCTATATAAGTGTTA
>CAUYQG010018833.1:0-18836 GCA_963574415.1 Tarsius wallacei
GTCCAGGATCACACATTTAGATATCATGTCTCATTAATTCCTTTATCTGCCAACGACCACAGAATATACATTCTACTCATTACCACATGGAACGTACTCTAAGATCGACCACATACTTGGCCATAAATCAAGCATAAACACATTTCAAAAGATCAAAATTTTGTCAGGCACCTTCTTAGACCACAGTGGAATAAAAATAAACATCAACACCAACAAGTTTCCCTCCAAACCCACAAAGACATGGACACTAAATAGCATGATGTTAAACAACTCCTGGGTCAACAATGAAATCAAAACAGGGATTAAAAAATACCTGGAAACAAATGAAAATGAAGAGACATCTTACCAAAATCTCTGGGATGCCATGAAAGTTGTAGTAAGAGGGGAATTCATATCTATACAAATGCACATAAAGAAAATGGAAAGATTACAAATTAACAGCCTAACGAGTCACCTTAGGAAGCTGGAAAAGCAAGACCACCAAAACCCTAACTTCAGCTGAAGAATCCAGATCACCAAAATAAAAGCCCAAATCTGGGATATAGAAGACAAAAAGATAATACAAAAAAATCAATGAAGCAAAAAGCTGGTTCTTTGAAAGGATAAACAAGATCGATGGTCCCCTAGCTAGACTGACCAAGAAAAAAAGAGAAAAAGCCCAAATAAATACAATCAGAAACACAAAAGATGAAGTCACATCTGGCCCTGAAGAAATACAAAAGATCATTAGAGACTACTATGTAAACTTGTATGGAAACAAACTTGAAAACCTTAAGGAAATGGAACACTTTCTGATATCACACAACCTGCCTAGGTTGAAACAAGAAGAAATCGAGACTTTAAATAGACCGATAAAAATCAAGGAAATTGGCCATGTAATAAGAAAACTACCTACCAAAAAAGGCCCTGGATCAGATGGCTTTCCAGCAGAATTCTATAAGACATTTAAGGAGATGCTGATACCAATCCTACTGAAAGTCTTCCAGGTGATTGAGAAAGATGGAACCCTCCCCAGATCATTTTATGAAGCTAACATCACATTGATACCCAAGCCAGGTAAAGACCCAACAAAGAAAGACAACTACAGGCCAATATCTTGGATGAACATAGATGCCAAAATTCTCAACAAGATCCTAGCAAACCAGATTCAATAACACATCTCAAAAATCATCCGTCATGACCAAGTAGGCTTCATCCCTGGGACGCAAGCCTGGTTCAACATTCGCATGACAATAAATGTAATTAAATACATCAACAGATGTCAGAACAAAATTAAATGCAGAAAAAGCTTTTGATAAAATCCAGCACCCCTTCTTGATAAAAACCCTCGAACATCTAGGCATACATGGAACATACCTCAAAATAGTAAAAACCATCTATGAGAAACCCACAGCTAGCATACTCCTAAACAGACAAAAATTGGAATCATTTCCCCTGAAAACTGGAACAAGACAAGGATGCCCACTCTTTCCCCTCCTGCTCAATATAGTATTGGAAGTCCTAGCTAGAGCAATCAGAAAAGATAAGGGGTATCCAAATAGGAAAAGAGGAAGTCAAGTCATCTCTCTTTGCAGATGACATGATCATGTACCTTGAAAACCCAAGATAATCTGTCAAAAGCCTCCTTGCACTGATAAAGGACTTTGGCAAAGTCTCAGGGTATAAAATAAATGTGCAAAATCGCATTTCTTTACACCAATAATAAACAAACAGAAATCCAAATAAAAAGCACAATTCCATTCACAATAGCCACCAAAAAAATGAAATACCTTGGCATCTTCCTAACCAGAGACGTGAAAGACCTTTACAATGAAAACTACAAAACTCTGCTCAAAGAAATCAAAGATGACACAAACAAGTGGAAAAATATCCCATGCTCATGGATTGGAAGAATCAACACTGTGAAGATGTCCATCTTACCCTAGGCAATCTACAGATTTAATGCAATACCCATCAAATTACCAGCAACATTTTTTTCAGAGCTAGAAAAAACAATACAGGAATTCATATGGAAACACAAATGACCAAGAATAGCCAGAACAATCCTCAGCAAAAAAACAAAAACAAAACAAAGCAGGAGGTATCATACTACCAGACTTCAAACTTTACTATAAAGCTACAATCATCAAAACAACTTGGTATTGGTACAGGAACAGGCATATAGACCGATGGAATAGAATTGAGATTCCAGAAGTAAAACCTCAATTTTTCAACCAACTCATCTTCGACAAAGCCTCTACCACCTACCACTGGGGAGAGGAGAACCTATTCAGTAAATGGTGCTGGGAAAACTAGCTGACCACATGCAGAAGACTCAAACAAGATCCCTATCTATCCCCATACACAAAAATTAACTCTAAATGGATCAGAGACCTAAATGTAAAACCTCAAACCATAAGAACCTTAGAAAATGCAGGACACACCCTTATGGAAATTAGAACTGGCATTCAATTCCTGAACAAAACCAGATGATCTTTAAAGATGTAGTCAGTCATCCTAGTATTGTCTCTCAGTATAAACCTCCTGTAGCTGCAAACGCCAGAGCAACAGAACACAGGGCCTTGTGAATTTGGTATTTGTTGTTCTCCCATGTGGAGGAGACTGAGCTGGGCAGCCCATGCTTTCAGCCACCACTGCAGGGATCCTGGACTGATCCACTGTCTGTAGACCAGAAGAACTGTGGTCCCCTCCTCCTCAGAAGGCCTCCAGGCCATCCCTTGGTCATGAAACAGGCAAGGAATTCACTTTGTTCGATTAACCTCCTGACTTGTTTTTTTAAATCCTCTGCAATTTCAGACAGGACACAAAGCCTGACCTGAGGGAAAGGGACAGGAACACAGACAATATGCATGAGGAGCACCCCAATATTCTTTCCCCAAGGAGGCAGTTGGGAGTCCAGGGATATCCTGCTGCAACTTCCTTGGAAAGCCCCATGGAAGGAATCTTCCGTTATGGGAATGAGGAACTTGGTGGCCTTCAACCAATTCCCACGTCAATCAATGCATGGCCTGAAGCATCTGAGATTGACAGGTAAGTAACCGGTGGTCCCCATGGTCTGACACTCTCTTTTTATCAGGGAACAAAGTTATGTAAGGAGCTGTTTTCACTGGCACATTTCTCTGCTTCAGGAGGCTTATCCTTGACCCAGAACTTTAGGAATCTGCACTGTTACCCTGCTGTTGGAACTAGCCCAAGCACCTCCCTGATTCACTCTCTATGGTTGAATCTTCTGGGTCATGATATTCAAGCAGCATGACCATTTTACTGCTGCCTAGGCCTGTTGCAGACCCCTTTCTATCACTGGGCTCTACTCACAGCTCCTGTCCTCTGGCAGTATTTGATAAACAGATCATGGCAGCATGGCCAAGTGTAGAATGTCCTGCCTTTAAAGCCCAAATAGACTCACATCAGTATCATATTGCTTTTGTAGTGGTTGGACACAAAAGATGCAATCATCTCTTGCTAGAGTGAATCTCCTAACATGCACTGGAGCCCTGGCTACCTCCAGCTCCACTGAAGTTGTAGCTCTGACTCCACATAGGCTTTGTCTCTTCCCCTTCAAGGGACCCAAACCTCTTCAATGCACCCAGAGTACTTCCTACTACTTACTGTCATGCCTGATGAATGCAAAGTCATCAAGACAGGGACCAATGTGCTACTCTGAAGCTTGTGCAGATGGTCCACAGTATCCAGACTATAAGAGGGCAGACAACAGAACTAATATGACTTCTGGGGTAGACCATGGCAGTGTACTGTGATCCAGCCTCTAAACAATGAACTCCCTCTGACTATCCTCCCTGATACCATAGGAAAGAATGCATTTGCCAAGTCAGTGATCACAAAACATGAATATGAGGCTATTGCACTGCTCCAATCAAAACATCCCACCTGGCAGGACAACCAGCACTGGGATTCCACTGAGTTGAGTGGGTGCAACTCACTTAAGTCTCTGCAAAGACAAAACTGGGACACTAAATGGGAATATGCTGGGAATTTTACATCTGCCTCCTTTGGGGATTTGAAGGTGGGACTAATCAGTGGTGTTCACCCTGAGATCCAATGTTTTTGATTTACTAACTTGATAGGGGATCCAGGGGTGTCAAGGCATCCACATGGCCTTCCTGCTGTAATCGCTGTTATCCCACAGTCCTGGTAACCCATGTTAGTCCTCTCAGCTATTCAGTAGTCCATTCCAATGCTACTTTCTAGAACTGAAGGCAAGATGAGAGGATGAGTTCATGTAACCAGAGGTCATGGGTCATGACAACAGAACTAATATGACCTGTGGGATAGACCATGGCTGTGTACTGTTATCCATCCTCTAAATAATGGACTCCCTCTGACCATCTTCCTTGATGTTATAGAAAAGAAGTATTCATCTTGTCAGTGGTCACAAAACATGGATATGAGACCATTGCTTTGCTCCAGACAAGACATCCCACCTGGTAGGACTATCAGCACTAGGATCCTACTAGTATTGCCCAACCCCCTTCACATCCAACTCATGACAGTGAGGAAGGGAGTACTGGACAGCATTCTGCATCTCTGACTCCAACATCAGCTTTACCCTTTTACCCAATCATCTTTAAAACTCTGCACATGCTCCTTCTCCTAGACTAGGGATAATGGAGTAAGGGGCTTTAAGTCAATTTGGGAAAGGCTGGGGGTTGCTGGAATGGTACAGTCTCCCTCTTCACGGGACGCCTGTTCTCTCCTTCAGTTGGTAGGGTCTGGGTCTGAGATGGGACTGAATCTGGACAAGGGGCTGTGACTCTTCATGAGGATCCTGATCTCTGTGTGCTCTCATCACAACCTGGTGTGTTTGTTCATGTATTTACTTATTTTCTGTACTTGAATTCTTGCATCATTACGTACATCTTTCATTGTATCGGCCACTGTGTGTTAAGCAGAAAATAAGTGGCCCTGGAAGCAATGTGTCCTGTGAGCAGGCGTATGAATATCTGGGGGTCAGATACCCCAGGAGCCATCCCCTTCCTTGTACATCTCAATGATTCTGCCCATCTTGACTCTTACAGGCATCTGGGGCCCTTCTATTTCGAACTTTCCCTCGAGGACTATGTGAGGAACCCAGTCTTGTCATACATCTTTTCTCAGCCCCATCCTCAGAGGATAGGCACCACTGAGCTTGTCGGTGGTGGTGGTGCCTCTCACAGAGCATCTTGTCATGGTGAAGCAAGATACTGTCCATCAGGCCTCCTGAAAGAACCTGTGCAGTTGATGGGTTGTGGGCCCTGTGCACTGGGTCTTCCAGTAGGTCTACTTCACAGACCTCTGTGACCATCCCTCAAGGGTCCCTAGCATTCTCTTGCCCACTTGTGTAACATCTCTGTCTCCAGACTTTCAAGAGACACAGGGCTTGCTGGGTCTCTATAGGACCACTTCACAGCTGGCCCACTGGACAAATGAGATAATGGATTCAGCAACAGGATGAGGCAGGAGGGAATCAGAAAATGCCATCCGTGCGCAATGAGGCTCAGGAAAGGAGAAGGTCAGAGTCCAAATGAAACACTCAACAAGGCAGAAGGGACAAATGCAACTCTGTCAGCCACCGCCTTATGTGTAAACCTACTAAATTTACAATTTAAAAGACAGAGCATTTCAGATGATCTTTACAGACACAGTCATCCCAGTATACTCTCTCAGTGTAAAACTTATATAACTGCTAACACTAGAGGAACAGATTGCAGGGCCTTGTGAGTCTTGGATTTTTGTTCTCCCATTTGAAGGAGGCTGAGCTGGGCAGCTTGCACTTACAGCCACCACTACAGGGACCCTGGACTGGTCCTCTGCCTGTTGAGTAGAAAAGCTGTGGTCTGACTCCTCTTCAGATGGCCTCCATGACATCCCTTGGGCAGGCAACAGGCAGGGAGTTCACTTTGTTCCATTAACTTCTTGACTTGTTTTTTAAATCCTCTGCAATTTCAGACAGGACACAAAGCCTGACCTGAGGGAAAGGGGCAGGAACACAGACGAGATGCATGAGGAGCACCCCAATATCCTTTCCCCAAGGAGGCAATTAGAAGTCCAGGAATATCCTGCTGCAACTTCCTTGAAAAGCCCCATGGAAGGAATCTTCCATTATGGGAATGAGGAATTTGGTGGCCTTCAACCATTTCCCACGTCAGTCAATGCAGGGCCTGAAGCATCTGAGATTGACAGGCAAGTAACCGGTGATCCTCTTGAATTGTGGGGCCTGTGCCCTCCCTGAGGCTGCTGGGTCTACAGCCACCGAGTAATCAACCCTGACTTTGGATCACTCACTTTCTCACACCAATGTGTCCCTGCCACTGCCATGCCCCGTCCCTCCCAGCACAAGGGCTCCTGCCCTGAGCGATAAGCCATGTCCCTGCCTGATGAAGCAGAAGTGATGGCGTTGATGACTTTCAATCTTGTCATGTCTTATGTGGCTTGACAGACCTGCTGCTGTGTCAAAGAAAACTCAAGGACAGGCATGGGCCAGTTGGGGTGATTTGGGAGGTCCCCAAGACAGGCATCTGGATTGAGACCTGAGCAAGAAGTGACCAGGTGGAGAAGCTGAGACTTGGGGGACTTGACTCTGGATAGCACAGAAGAGACTTGGTGGTACCCATAGAACAATGACTGGAGGCTAGAACTGGCTGGAACTGGCTGGCAACTCTGCACTTGGGAGTTAGACTGACAGGAGCAGCTGCATCTGTGAGCAAAGCACTGGGCAACCAGGCTGAGGTGCAAGAGAGGTGTGGTCACAAGGCCATTACTCTTGTCTGAGAGGCAAACTCACTGAAACTTGGCCTGAGATGCTAGCCTGGGTCTCTGCCATGGCCCGTGGTGAGTGCAGGGGCCGACCATTATGGGTCTGGAGGGAGGTGAGTGAGGAAGGGGATTTAGTCATGTTTCCTTGATTCTGAGATAGGGATTGGACAGTTGTGAGTTGGAGTCTTAGGGGCACTGGTGATGGGACAGATGATATTTGTCTTCTCAGCCTAGTCCTCCTTGCTTAGTGACATAGGACCCCATGTACTGATGTGACAGGATTGAGCCCAGAACCTGGAAGGTGGCAGAGGGTTGAGGGTTTGCAGGCTAGGTAAGGGGTGGGCCCTGCTGGCTTGCCCACAGAGTTGCATGGTTGGGAGGGGCAGCTATCATTCTCATTTCCAAGGTGGAAGAGATGGATGCAATCAACCTCCACCAAACAGGTGGTTGGTGTTTTCTCTTTCTTCAGAGTTAGTCCCTTGACAGGGCCTTGGTGTCGGTTCTGCTGGGAGGGCAAACATAGGAAGCAACAGGAGCTGGAACTGCCTTGGTGAGAGGATCTTGTGCTGTATGTGTATGGCCATCTCCATCTGCTGCCATTGCTTGGGAAATGAATGGTCAAAACTAGACCCTGTGTCAGCTAAGGATCCTATTATATTAACTTGGAAATTGTTCCTCTTTGGACACTCTCGGAACCCTCTCCCATGGATCCTCTCTGGGTTTTGTTTCTCAAATCTTTCAATCTCATCCTTTCTACGACCCTGACCTAGCAGCAAGGTCATTGGCACAGCTCATGAGTCCACCTATACACTTAGCTTGGACCAAGTCTGTCCCCATAAGCGGTGATGGTGTGACACCCTGCCTGACATTCTACCCATGGGCAGGGTTCCTCTCCCACTGTACTCCAGAAACCCCTCTGAGTGAACCTGATATTTAGCTATAGTCCCTATTGAACTTATTCTTCATTATAAGCCAACTCATGCATAATGCCAAGCTCTGGCTCTTCCTTAATGTTAGTTACACATAACAAGGCCCTATTTCCCATGAGGCTGTGGCTTGTGAGCTCTGGGGAAGTGTTGATTCAGTTATGAGAGTTGACCTGGGCTCAGGTCACTTATCAACTCATGCAGTTATCTTGTTTCCTCTGGATGCTGATCTTGCATGCTTGATTTTCGTCTTAAAGGACCTCTTCATTTCGTGACCAATGACCAACTGTAGAAAATAGCTCAACAATGATGAGTAGTTTTGGCCAAATGGTGACTTGAACCCCCATGGTCTGACACTCACTTTTTGCCAGGGAACAAAGGCGTGTCAGAAGCTGTTCTCAGTTGAGAATTTCTCTGCTTCGGGAGGTTTGTCCTTGACCCAGAAACTTAGATATCTGCACTGTGACCCTTCTCTTGGGATAGCTCGAGATTCCTCCTGGCTTCACTCTCTATAGTGAGATCTTCTGAGTCATGATGTCCCAGTAGCGACGCTGTTTTACTGCTGCCTAGACCTGCTGCAGACCCCCTTCTATCACTGGGATCCACTCACAGCTCCTAGCCTCTGTTAGTATTTGATAAGAAGATCATGGTAGAATGGCCAAGGGTGGAATGTGCTGCCCTCAAAGCCCAAATAGACTCACACCAAGCATTGTAGTACTTTCATAGTAGTTGGACACAAAAGATGCAATCATCTCTTACTGGAATGAATCTCCTAACATAACTAGATCCTTGGTTCCCTCCAGCTCCACTGAAGTTGTAGCTATGACCCCACATAGGCTTTGTCTCTTCCCCTTCATGAGGTCTGAATCTCTCCAATGTACCCAGAGTACTTCCCACTGCTTACTGTCATGCTTGATGAATGCAAGGTCATCAAGACAGAGACCAATGTGATACTCTGAAGCTTGTGCAGGTGGCCCACAGTATCCAGACTGCATCAGGGCAGACAACAGAACTAATATGACCTCTGGGGTAGACCATGGCTGTGTACTGTGATCCAGCCTCTAAACATGAACTCCCTCTGATAATGATGCCATAGAAAAGAATGTATTCACTGTGTCAGTGGTCAAAAATATGGATTTGAGGCCATTGCTTTGTTCCAATCAAGACATCCCACCTTGCAGGACAACCAGCACTGGGATCCCACTTAATGGAGTGGACTGCAACTCCCTTAAGTCTCTGCAAAGACAAGACTGGGACTCTAAGTGAGAATATGTTGGGGTCTTCACATCTGCTGCCTTCAAGATTTGAGGATGAGACTAATCAGTGGTGTTTCCCCTGAGATGTGATGTTGTTGATTTAATAACTTGATAGGTGATCCAGGAGATCAGCACATCCACGTGGTCTTCCTACTGCAATTGATGTTATCCCACAGTCCTTGGAACCCAAGTTAGTCTGGACAGCTTTTCAGGAAGTCCATTCCAATGCTACTTTCTGGAACTGAAGGCAAGATCAGAGGATGAGTCCATGTAACCAGAGGTCATGGGTCTGGACAACAGAACTAATATGACGTGTGGGGTAGACCATAGCTATGTACTGTGATCCAGCCTCTAAATAAAGGACTCCCTCTGACCATCCCACCTGGCAGGGCTACCAGCACTAGGATCCCACTGGGATTGCCCAATCCCCATCACTACCCAACTCATGACAGTGGGGAGGGAAGCACTGGACAGCATTCTGCTTCTCTGGCTCCAGCATCAACTTCAGCCTTTTACCAAATCATCTCAAAAAATCTGCACAAGCTCCTTTACCTAACATAGGGTTAATTGAATAAGTAGTTTTAAGTCTATCTGGGGAAAGACTGGGGGTTGCTGGGATGGTACAGGTTCCTTCTTCATGGGGACACCTGTTCTCTCCTTCAGTTGGTAGGTTTTGGGTCTGAGATAGGACGGAATCTGGGCAAGGGACTGTGACTCTCCATGGAGACACTGAATTCTATGCTTTCATGTGCAACCTAAGGTTTGTTTGTTTGTTTGTTTTCTATACTTGGTTCTTACATCATCATGTACATCCTTGATCGTGTTGACTACTGTGTATTAAGCTGAACATCGGTGGCCCTGGGTTCACTGTGTCCCGTAAGCAGGTATATGAGTCTCTGGAGGTCAGATACACCAGGAACCATCCTCTTCCCTGTTCATCTCAATTATCTGCCCATGTTGACTCTGACAGGCATCTGGAGTCCTTCTATTCCGGACTTTCCCTCGAGGATGATGTGAGGAGCCCAGATTTGCTATACGTCTTTTCTCAGTCCCTGTCTGCAGAGGAGAGGCACCACTGAGCTTGTCAGTGGTGCTGGTGCCTCTCACAGAACATCCTGTCTTGGTGAACCAGAACACTGACCCTCAGACCCTCTGCAAGAACCTGTGCAGTGGTTGGGTTATGGGCCTTGTGCATTGGCATCTTCCAGCAGTTCTACCTCATGGAGCTCTGTAACCATTCCCCACAGGATTCCTAGCATTTACTTGCCCAATTGTGTAACCAGGGTCATCTCTGCCTCCAGACTCCCAGGAGAAAGACACAGGGCCTGGTGGTTTCCTATAGGACCACTTCGCAGCTGGCCCACTGGAAAAATGAGATACTGTAGTTCAGCAACGAGGTGAGACATGACAGAATCAGTAAATGCCTTCCATGCAGTGAGACTCAGGAAAGGGAAATGTCAGAGTCCAAACAAAGCACTCAACAAGGCAGAAAGAACTAACGCAACTCTGTCAACCACTACGTTATGTGCAAACCTACAAAAATTGCTATTTAAAAGACAGAACATTTCAGGTGATCTTTAAAGACACACTCATCCCAATATAGTCTCTCAGTGTAAAACTCATATAGCTGCAAACACCAGAGGAACAGAATGCAGGGCCTTGTGATTCTGGGATTTGCAGTTCTCACATGTGGAAGTGGCTGAGCTGAGTAGTCCACGCTTGCAGCCACCACTGCAGTGACCTTGGACTGGCCCTCTGCCTGTAGAGCAGAAGAGCTGTGGTATCTTCTTCCTCAGATGGATTCCGGGGCATCTCTTGGTCAAGCAACAAGCAGGGAGTTCACTTTGTTCGATTAACCTCCTGACTTGTTTTTAAAATCCTCTGCAGTTTCAGACAGGACACAAAGCCTGACCTCAGGGACAGGGGCAGGATCACAGATGATGTGCATGGGAAGCGCCACAATGTGTCTTCCCCAGGGAAGCAGGTAATAGTCCTGGGATCCCCACCTGCAGCTTCTGTGGAAAGCCCCATGGAAGGAATCTTTCCTTATGGGAACGAGGAGCTTGGTGACCTTCAGCCAATTCTCACGTCAGTCAATGCAGGGTCTGAGGCATCGGAGATTGATAGGTAAGTGACCGGTGATCCTATTGCCTTGTGGGTTCGGTCCCCTTCCTGAGACTACTTCGTCTACAGCAACTGAGTAATTATCCCCGACTTTCGATCACTCATCTCCTCACACCAGTGTGTCTCTGACACGACCGTGTTGCATTCCTCCTTGCAGAGGGCCCCTGCCCTAAGCCATAAGCCATGTCCCTGCCTGGGGAAACAGAAGTGATGGCATTGATGACATTCAACCTTGTGATGTCTTAGGTGTGAAAAAGGTCTGCTGTCTCGGAGTAAACTCAAGGACAGGTGTGGGCCAGTTGGGGTGATTTGTGAGGTACCCCAAGACAGGCATCTGGCTTGAGACTTAAAGGACAAGGGATGACCTGGTGGAGAAGACGAGACATGGGAAACTTGGACCCTGGCTAGCGCAAACAAGGCTGTGTGGGACCCACGGAGGAATGGCTGGAGGCCAGACCTAGCCAGAAACTTTGCACTTGGGAGCTAGACTGGCAGGACTGCCCAGGGCCATGCAGTGCCAGGAGGGGCTGCATCTGTGGGTTGGGCACTGGGCAGCCAGACTGAGGTACTAGAGATGTGTGGGCATAATGCCATTCCTCTCGTTTGAAAGGCAAACTATCTGAGACTAGGCCTGAGATGCTGGCCTGAGGTAGCCCCAAGATGACCCCTTGGTCTCTGTCAGGGCTCACTGTGAGTGCAGGGGTCGACCATTATGGGCCCGGAGGAAGGTGGAGGAGGAAGGGAATTTAGTCATGTTTCCTTGATACTGTGGTGAGGAGTGGACAGTTGTGAGCTGGAGTCATAGAGGCACTGGAGGTGGGGTAGATGACCTCTGTCGTCTTAACCCAGTCCTCTGTGCCTGGTGACTTAATGCCACATTTACTGATGTGACAGGATTGAGCCCCAAAGTTGGAAGGTGGAAGGGAGTTGAGGGTTTGCAGGCTAGGTAAGAGGTGAGCCCTGCTGGCCTGCCCACAGAGTTCCACTGTGCATGGTTGGGAGGGGCAGCCATCATTCCCATTTCTAGGGTAGAAGAGATGGATGCAATCACCAAATAGGTGGTTGGTGTTTTCTCATTCTCCAGGGTTAATCCTGTGTCAGGATCTTGGTGCCAGTGCTGCTAGCAATGTAGACATGCACAGCAGAAGAAGCTGGAACTGCCATGGTGATAGGATTTGTGTTGCTTGACCCATGCATGCATCTGGCCATCTCCATCTGCTGCCAGGTGATCTGCTACAAGGTCAATGCCGGGGCAATGACTGGTCAAGGCTAGGTCACCTGTTGGCTGAGACATCTGTTACTCTGGAGATTGTACCTCTTCTGGCACACTTGGAATACTCTCCCATAGGTCTGCCCTCCTCTCCAAGTTCTCTTTCCCAAATCTTGCAATCTTGCCCTTTCTATGACCTTGGCATAGCAGCTTGGTCATCGATCACACGCTTGAGTCCACTATACACTTACCCTGGACCTAGTCTGTCCCCACATGCATTGAAGGAATGATGTCCTGCCTGGCGTTCTGCCCATGGCCAGTATTCCCCTCGCACTGTCCTCCAGGAACTCCTCTGAGAGGACCAGAAATTTAGCTCCAGTCCCTGTTGGGCTTGTTCTTCATCCAGAGCCAACTCTTGCATGAGCCAAGCTCTGGCTTTTCCTCATGGCAGCTGCACACAGCAAAGCCTGCCTTCTTGAGAGGTTGTGGCTGTAAGCTCAGGATAAGTGTTGACCCAACAGTGAGAAGTGTTTGGGTGCTAGACTCTGGCCCATCTGCACATGCTCCTTTTCCAAGGTTAGGTTAACTGACTAAGACAGTTTAAGTCCTTTTTTGGATGTTGCTGTGTTGGGGCAGTCTCCCTCGTCGTTGGGATACCTATTCTCTCTTTTAGTCGGTAAGTTCTGGGTCTGAGATGGGACTGAATCTGGACAAGGGGCTGTAACTTTCTATGGGGGCACTGACCTCTCTGCTCTACGTGCATCCTGGGTTTTTTTGTCCCCTACACTTGAGTTTTTACATCATCATGGGCATTATTGATCGTGTTGCCCAATGTGTATTAAGCAGAATTTTGGTGGCCCTGGAAGCCCCATGTCCCTAAAGCAGATGCACAAGTCTCTGCTGGTCAGGTGCTCCAAAGCTACCCCCCTCCCTCTTCATCTCAATGATTCTGCCTGTCTTGACTCTGACAGCCATCTGGAGCCCTTCAATTCTGAACTTCCCACCAGGACTATGTGGGAAACCAGTCTTACCACACATTTTTTTAAGCCTCTGCCTGCAGAGCACAGCCACTACTGAGCTTGTCAGTGGCTGATGCCCCTCATACTGCATCTTGCCCTGGTGAAGGAGGACACTATCCCTCATGTCCTGAGGAAGAACCTGTGCATTTGGTGTTTTATGGGCCTTCTGCAGTGACGTCTTCCATCGTGTCGACTTCACAGAGCTCTGCAATCATTGCTCACAGGGGCATTAGCCTTTACTTGCCAACTTGTGAAATGAGGGTCATCATCACTGCTTTCAGACTCCCAACAGAAACACAGGAGGCCTACAAGGTCCCCACTGGACTGCCTCACACCTTGCTCCCTGGAATAATAAGATATAAGAATCCAATAGCGGGTAGAGGGTAAGATGTGAGGGAAGCAGAAAATGCTATGGATATAATGAGGCTCAGAAAATGGGAGGGGAAGAGGAAGGTCAGAGTCAAAACACTCAACCAAGTGGGAGGGACTAAAGAAACTGTCAGCCACCAACTTTTGTGTAAACCTACTAAATTTACTATTTAAAATATAGGGCATTTCAGGTGATTTTTAAAGACACACTCATCCCAGTATAGTCTCTCAGAGTAAAACTAGTATAGCTGCAAATGCCAGAGGAACAGAACACAGGGGTTTTGTGATTCTGGGAGTTGTAGTTCTTCCATGTGGAGGAGGCTGAGCTGGGCAGCCTATGTTTGCAGCCACCACTGCAGGGACCCTGGACTGCCCCTCTACCTGTGGAGCAGAAGAGCTGTGGTCCCCTCCTCAGATGGCCTCCAGGGCATCCCTTGGCCTGGCAATAGGCGGAGAGTTCACTTTGTTTGATTAACCTCCTGACTTGTTTTTTAAATCCTCTGCAGTGTCAGACAGGACACAAAGCCTGGCCTCAGGGACAGGGGCAGGAGAACAGATGATGTGCATGAGAAACACCCCAATGTGCCTTCCCTGGGGAGACAGTTGAGAGTCCAGGGATACCCTGCTGCAGTTTCCATGGAAAACCCCATGGAAGGAATCTTCCCTTATGGGAATGAGGAGCTTGGTTGCCTTCAACCAATTCACACATCAGCCAATACAGAGTCTGAGGCATTTGAGATCAACAGGTAAGTGGCCAGTGATCCTCTTGAGATCTGGAGTCAGTCCCCTTCCTGAGACTGCCGAGTCTACAGCAACTGAGTATTCAGTCCCCAACTTTCGATCACTCACCTGCTTACACCAATGTGTCTCTGCCACCACCATGCCCCATCCCTCCCAGCACAAGGGCCTCTGCCCTGAGCGATAAGCCATGTCCCTGCCTGGTGAAGCAGAAGTGATGGCGTTGATGGCATTCAATCTTGTGATGTCTTAGGTGGTCGACAGGTCTGCTGTCTCAGAGAAAACTCAAGGACAAGTGCAGGCCTGTTGGGGTGATTTTCAAGGTTCCTCAAGACAGGTATCTGGGTTGAGATCTGAAGGACAAAGGACTGACCAGATGGAGGAGCCAAGACATGTGGGATTGTGACCCTGGATAGCACCAATAAGGTTGGATGGGACCCACAGAGCAATGGCTGAGGGCCAGAGCTAGCCATCAACTTTGTACTCAGGAGCTAAACTGGCAAGACTGCCCAGGGAAATGCAGTGCCAGGAGTGACTGCATCTTGGGCTGAATACTGGGCAACCAAGCTGAGGTACTAGAGAGGTACAGGCACAAGGCCATTCCTCTCATTTTAGAAGCATACTTTCTGGGACTAGGCCTGTGACACTGGCCTGGGGTAGCCCCAAGATGGACTGTGTTCTTGCCTATACCACTGAGTGTGCTGGGGCCAAGCACGATGGGCCCTTGAGGAAGATGGGGGAGGATGAGAATTTAGTTACATTTTTGTGACACTGGGGTGGGAAGTGGACAGTTGCAGCCTGGGGTTGTGAGCAGGAGTCTGCATGGCTCTGGAGGTAGGGCAGATGACCTCTGTTTTTCCCAGCCTAGTTTGCTTGCCTGGTGTCTTAGGGCCCTTTGTACTCGTGTGACAGGATTGAGCCCAAAGCCTGGAAAGCAACTGGGAGTTGAGGGTTTGAAGGCTGGGAAGGGTGTGCCCTACTGGCCTGCCCACAGAGTTCCACTGTGCATGGGTGGGAAGAATGACTGTCATTCCCTTTTCCTGGGTGAAAGATATCAATACAGTCAAATTCTACCACCAGGTGGTTGGTCTTCTCTCGTTCTCCAGGGTTAGTCTTATGCAAGGGGCTTGGTGCTAGTCCTGCTGACAGGGCTGACGTGGGCAGCAGAAAAAGCTGGAACTGCCTTGGTGAGAGGATCTTGTGCTGCTTGACCCATGTACACTTCTGGCCATCTCTATCTGTTGCTATGGTGATCTGTTACAAGCCCATTGCTGAGACACTGAATGGTCAAGGCTAAGCCATCTGTCAACTGAGATATCCTGTCAACATAGAGGTTGTGCCCTTTCTGATACACTTTGCACTCTCTCCCAAAGGTTCACCCTCTTCTCTAGGCTTTCTTTCACAGATATTTCAGTGTTGCCCTTTCCATGTACCTGGCCAAGCAGCAAAGTCATTGGCCAAAGCTCATGAGTCCATCTATACACTTACCTTGGACAGTGTCTCTCCTCAAAACTGTGAAGGAATGATGCCTGCCTGAGTTCTGCCCATGACCAGGGTTCCTCTCCCACCATTTTCCAAGAACCACTCTAAGTGGACCTGAGGTTTTAGCTCTGGTTCCTGTTGGACTTATTCTTCATCCTGAGCCAACTCATGCATGAGCCCAGCTCTCACTCTTCCTTATGTCAGCTGCACATAACAATTCCGCCTTCCCGTGTGATGGTGGCTGTGAGCCTACTGGAAGTGTTTACCAATAAACGAGAGGTGACCTGGTCTGTACCTTATAGAATCTTGTAGTTATCACATCTCCTCTGGGCCCCTCTCCTGGATACTTGATTCCAGTCTTGAAGGACTTCTTCATTTTACAACCAATGACTAACCATAGATAGGACTAGGAGGGCCTGGCAGTAGCCAGTTTTCGATGGGCATTTTGGCCACTTGGTGACTTGGACTCCCATGGTCTGACACTTACTTTTTACCATAGACAAATGGCCGTCAGGAGCTGTTTTCAGTGGTGCATTTCTCTGCTTTCGGAGGCTGATCCTTAGGGATCTGCACTGTGATCCTACTCTTGGAACTAGCCTGAGGCTCCTGCTGTCTTTGCTGTTTATAGTTAGATCTTCGTGGTCATGAGATCCAGGCAGCATGGCTGTTTTACTGCTGCCTATACCTGCTCCAGACCCCTGTCTATCACTGGGCTGTACTCACAGGTTCTAGCTTCTGTTAGTATTTGATCAGCAGATCATGGCAGCATGGCCAAGTGTGGAATGTTCTGCCTTCAAAGCCCAAACAGACTCATACCAAGCATCGTATTCCTTTCACAGTGGCTGGAAACACAAGATACAATCATGCCTCATTGGAGTGAATCTCCTAACATGCCCTGGAGCCCTGGTTCCTGCCAGCTGCACTGAAGTTGTAGTTCTGACTCCAAATAGGCTATGTCTTCTCCCCTTCAGGGTGCCTGAATCTCTCCAGTGCACCCAAAGTACTTCCCACTATTTACTGTCTTGCCTGATGAATGAAAGGTCATCAAGACAGGGACCAATGTGATACTCTCAAGCTTGTGCAGATGGTCCACAGTATCCAGACTGTAAGAGGGCAGACAACAGAACTAATATGACCTCTGGGATAGACCATGGCTTTGGGCTGTGATCCAGCCTCTAAACAATGAACTCCCTCTAGCATCTTCCCATGCCATAGAAAGGAATGCATTCGCTGAGTCAGTGGTCACAAAATATGGATATGATGCCATTGCTTTGCTCCAGCCAAGACATTCCACCTGGCAGATGACCAGCACTGGGATCCCACTGGGGTGAGGGGGCAGCAGCATCCTTCAACCTCCGCAAAGTCAAGACTGGGACACTAATTTAGGATATGTTGGGGCCTCTTCACCTGCCTCCTCTGAGTATTTGAGGGGGGTACTAATCAGTGGTATTTCCCCTGAGATGCGATGTGGTTGATTCACTAACTTGGTAGGGGATCCAGGAAGATCAGGGCATCCACGTGGACTTCCTACTGCAACCAATGTTATCCCACAGTCCTGGGAACCCAATTTGTTCGGCCAGCTGTTCAGTAAGTCTATTTCAATGCTACTTTCTGCAACTGAAGACATGATCAGAGATGAGCTCATATAACCAGAGATCATGAGTCAGGACTCTGCTTATTGCCCTACCTACACATGCCAATTCGTGGTGGTGGGAAGGGTGCGCTGAACAACATTTTGCATCTTTTGCCGCAGCATCAACTTCAGCCTTTTACCTAATCATCTTTTAAAAATCTGCACATGCTCCTTTATCCAGCACAGAATTAGCTGAATAAGTGGCTTTAAATCCATTTGGGGAAAGACTGAGGGTTGCTGGGAAGGTTCAGTCTCCCTCTTCATGGGGACACCTGTTTTCTCCTTCAGCTGGTATGTTCTGGGTCTGAGATGGGACTGAATCTGGGTAAGGGGCTGTGACATTCCAAAGGGAGTCTGATCTCTGTGCTCTCATGTGCAAGCTGGTTTATTGGTTTGCTTACTTGTTCATTTATTTATTTATTCATTTATCTATGCTCTATATTTGAGTTCTTACATCATTACGTACATCCTGGATCGTATTGGCCACTGTGTATAAGCAGAATGTCAGTGGCTCTGGGAGCACTGTGTACCATGAGCAGGTGTATGAATTTCTGGGGGTGGGATCCCCAGGAGCCTTCCCCTTCCCTCTTCATCTCAATGATTCTGCCTTCTTGACTCTGACAGGCATCTGGGGCCCTTGAATTCTGGAGTCTCCCTCTGGGAATATGTGAGGAGCCCAGTCTTGTCACACATCTTTTCTCATCCCCTGCCTGCAGAGGGTAGGCAGCACTGAGCTTGTGAGTGATGCTGGTGCCCCTCCCAGAAGATCTCTCTTGGTGAAGCAGGACACTGTCCCTCAGGCCCTCTGAAAGAACCTGTACAGAGGGTGTGTTATAGGCCTTTGGCAGTGGCGTCTCCCAGCAGGTGTACTTCACGGAGCTCTGTGACCAACTCCCTAGCATTCATTTGCCCACATGTGTAACCAGGGTCATCTCTGCCTCCAATCTCCCAAGAGAAAGATACGGGGCCTGCTGGATCCTTATAGGATGATCTCACAGCTGGCCCACTGGACAAATGAGCTAATGTAGTTCAGTAACAGGGTGAAACTTGAGGGAATCAGAAAATGCCATCCATGCAATGAGGTTCAGGAAAGTCGGAATGGTCAGAGTTCAAATGGAACACTCAACAAGGCAGAAGGGACTAATGCAACTCTGTCAGCCACCACCTGCTGTGTAAACCTACTAAAGCCGGGCTCGGTGGCTCAGCCTGTAATCCCGCGCCTTTGGGAGGCTGAGGTGAGTGGATTGCCTGAGCCCGCGGGTTCAAGACCCGCCTGGGCAGGCGAGACCTCATCTCTACAATAAATCAAAAAATTAGCCGGGCGTG
>CAUYQG010018834.1:0-21209 GCA_963574415.1 Tarsius wallacei
ATATATTTTAAATATATGATATTTAACACTGCATAATAACTGGTCCATATAGACCAATGGAACAGGATAGAAATTCTGGAAACAAAACCTCCATTTCTCAACCAACTCATCTTTGACAAAGCCTCCACCATCAACCACTGGGGAGAGGAGAATCTATTCAATAAGTGGTTCTGGAAAAACTGGCCGACCACATGCAGAAGATTAAAACAAGGCCTCTACCTATCACCATACACAAAAATCAACTCTTAATGGATCAAAGACCTGAATGTAAAACCTCAAACTATAAGAAATTTAGGAAACGCAAGAGATACCCTTATGGAAATTGGAACTGGCAACCAATCCCTGATCAAAACCCCAATGCCCATACCATAAGAGATAAGATAGACAAGTGGAATCTCATCAAACTGAAAAGTATTTGCAAAGTCAAAAATACCAAGCAAGTAGGGAGACAGCCCACAGACTGAGAAAAAATATTTGCCAACTGTATATCTGACAAATGCCTACCATCTAGGATCTACAAGAAACTCAATTGTGCCAAAAAAGAAAAAAAAAAAGAAAAAAAAAAAAGAAAAAAAAAACAGCCCCATTACAAAGTGGGCAAAAGATATGAATAGACACTTCTCAAAAGAAGTCATATGAGCAGCCAACAGATACATGAAAAAATGCTCAGTCTCACTAGTCATCAAAGAAATGCAAATTAAAACCACACTGAGAAACACCTAACTCCAGTCAGGGTGGTCATCACCATAACTCAAAAAACAACAGATGCTGGAGAGGATGCGGGGAAAAGGGAACACTTCTACACTATTAGTGGGACTGTAAACTAGTACAATCTCTGTGGAAAACAGTGTGGCGATTCTTAAAAGATCTAAAAATCGACCTCTCATATGACCCTGCAATCCCCCTACTGGGAATATACTCGGAGGAACTCAAATTACTCTATGAAAAAGATACCTGCACTCACTTGTTTATTGCTGCATTATTCACAATAGCAAAAAGATAGAACCAACCATGCTGCCCATTGAAAGAGGACTGGATTAAAAAAAATGTGGTACATATACATGATAGAATATTATGCAGTCATAAATAAGGCCAAAATTATGAACTTCACAGCAACTTGGATGGACTTAGAATCTATAATACTGAGTGATCTATCACAGAAGCAAAGACCTGAGGACCACGTTCTCACTCATAAGAAGACCCTGAACATTTACCATTGTACTATAAGAAAGGGATTGGCAGTAGTAGGAAACTGCCAGGGGTTGTGAGGGGGACACTATATCAACAAGGGTATCTACGTAATGAACATCTGTACACCTAACCCTGAATTGTACCCCACAACTTTACAATTAAAAAATAATAATTTAAAAAAGATCTGGTCCTGTCTTTCCTCTTTAGCTTTAAGTTCTGCCACTCATCAATAAACTTGATGAATCCTAGAGCATCTACTCAGACATGCCCTGTCTGAGCCCTCACAGCACTAGATAAGCCTGTATGGTAAGAAAAAATGTTTACAACTATTCCATTTTATCCAGTTTCTAAGCTGACTCCCACCCCCCCAAAAAATGATCTAAAATAATTGACTCTTTTTCTTCTGTCTTAGAGGGCTTATAATTGAGACTCAAAATAATTGAAATTGAATATACTCATTTACTTGTGGGGAGATCACTTATAACCCCCCCAAAAAATAACCCAGCTATTTTTACACATCTGTATATAAACACATCTTTAGGTTAAACTACAAGCTCTTTTGAAGGAGGTATGAGAAATGCTATACAGGGTGGAAAGAAGTAAGATCAACTACATGTCTTTCACAACATTTCAGTACCCAACAGTTACTGACAGAGATGCATAGTTGCTTCTGGAAATATCACCTGGTGGTTAAGGAAAAAGCCAAGCACTTCATTCTACTCCATCATTTGGTTTACAGTGTTGGATTTGTAGCCACAGCTTTATCCTTTGCCAAAGACTCCATACTGCACGCTGTCATTCACACCGCCAGACTGCTACGTCTGCCAGGATTTATGGCTACCATGCTGCTCCCTCATTGCTAAGAGCAGATGGCTGGGCTGAGGGACAGCAGACTGCCTAAGGGCAGAGACAAGGGTGTGGGGAAGAGAGAACGTGGTATCCACAGGGACACACTTCATTCTCTAATGAGCTTGGGAAAGATGACTTCCATGGGTGTCTCTTCTTTTCTTAAAGGCTTGGATCAGGTAAACTAAGATTTAGAGTACCCTTTATGATGTTTGGGTAACTCCTAAAATTGAACACAAAATGTTTGGGAATACTTAGAGATTTATTTTTTTTTCTGGGGAGATCTAGCTCCATAGATATTATTAGAGTCTTGACCTTCCTCCCCTACCTTAAAGTATGGCATATCTATGTCTTTTGCTATATGATACAGACAAGTCTATTGAAACATTCTGAATTGTTTCAATTACTTATACTTACAGACTCACACACTGTTCAGGGCAGACCTAAAGAGCCAATGGTTTTGACTCAAGAACAAGTAAAATATAAATCAAAGGCATCATAACAAGGAATTCTTAAATAGGTTTGACATAAATTATAACAAGAAAACTAATCGGCTATATCCAGACTGGATCTGGGGAGGGTGTCATCTTTGTAAAACAAAGAGTAATGAAGGATTTTCATCTTCACAGCAGTGGGGAGAAAAGAAGAAAGCTACTAACATATATTCCCATCACTTGACCTTTCATCATTGAGCAAGAAGCTTATGAGGAAAAAGTGGTGAAATAAAAACAAAATTTCAAAAGAAAGGTGTTAATCAGCTTCCAAGTAAGTTCCATTATTAGCCACATGCTACCTCCTCTCCGTTGCTTTCCTTGACTTCACTAACCATAGTTATGGCACTGCACCTTCCTTGATGCTTCCTTGACACTCAGATCCCAACTCTAGCACTACACGCATTGGGCCCTACTTATCTTTTTACATGCCTGACCCCCATCCTAGATTGTTAGCTCTTTGAAGATATTTATTGTCTTAATCATTATTTTAATCCATAGTGCCTAATATACAATAGACTCAATAAATGCCATTAAACAAATGTGCAAAATGGGACATTTCTTTCAGCCTCACTGATAGTTAATGCTGGGTCAGGACTAGAAGTATGACCTTGCTTGGTGTGCAACATATAACCACAATTATAGTCTCTGCATTCACATTCACATATGATTTGACTTTAGATTCTGGCAAAACAGTCCATTATGCCTTTATTGTTGTTTTTGGGAGATAAGCAAAGAAGAAGAATAAAGATGGTCAACTCATGTTAGTGGCTTGGAATTCAATCACATCCCTTACCTCTCTCCTTCCCTCCCTCCCAGGGTCCTCACTCTGTCATCTAGGCTAGAGTGCTGGAGTGTAGTGGCAGAATCATGACTCACACAGGCTCCCACTCCTGAACTGAGGTGATCCTTCTGCTTCAGCCTCCCAAGTAGCTGGTACTACAGATACGTGCCATAACACTAACACTTGGCTGAATTTCTTATGTTTCTGTAGAGTTATGGTCTCAGTATGTTGCTCAGGCTGGTCTCAAACTCCCATGCTCAAGTGATTCTCCTGCCTCAGCCTCACAAATTGCTGGGATTACAGCCACTGCACCTGGCCAAAAGTGACTTGTCTAACATCACCCAATTAGTGGGTGACAGGACACAGAAGCAGAGACTCAGGTCTCTTGATATCAGTGTTTCCTCAATATCAAACTTCTACAATGTTTTAATCTACATGCAATAAAATAAACATCAATGGTAACAATAACACTAATATTGTCAAGCCTTTTGAAACATTCTAAACTGTGTCAGTTAATTGTACAAATCTCTCTGGTTCTGCATCTTCCCACAGGAGTTTAGAGGTTTTAACATTTCCAGGAATAGAATAAATCCAGGATAATAAAGATGTGGCAGAAAAACAAACTCTGTGCTTAGGGGGTTAGGAAATCAGATTGAACACAGTAAAGGGTAAGCTGAAGACAATGTATAATTGGTAAATCAGTATGACAAGGCTGGCGTTCCTCCCCATCTGTGTCTGTTGGCATGGCTCCCCTCACCACCTCTCTGAATTGTCTGAGAAGGTCTACAGTGTGCTTCAAATGCTCTGTTATGCTTTGTACCTGTAAAAGTCACTATATGGTGCATACTGGGGGTGGGACTTCTACCACCCATATTAGCAACAGGGAAAAATGGAGGCATTGTTCACTCATTTCAATCTCAGTCACCTCCAACAAGTCTATACAAGTGTTTCAAACAAGGGATGGTACCTCTCACCAGGAGTGTTTTGAAATGTGTGTAGCCTTTTTAATGATCACAGTAACTGAGGGCTTCTACTGGCATTTAATGACTAGTAATGCCAGATGCCCCGCAACATGGGTGCCATAAGTATCCCTCACCTTGAGAATCACTGAGAGAATCCTGAGGCTCTGTGCCCTCTAGTAGCTCATCAGGGGAAAAAATGAGAAGCTGTGTCAAACTCCAAGCATGGGAGAGCTCCTGGGCCTGCCTTGTGCTTGAATGGAGATCAAAGACCTCTTGAATGAGAGATGCAAAATAAAATATTGTAGACACAGCGTACTTTCTAGTGTGCCTGAGGGTATGAAGAGTGGTTGGATAAAGAAGGTCTAGACAATTTTACTCCTTAACAGTCAGAGGGGTGTTAAAAGCATTACAAACCTGGAAATTCTAGTGAGTCAAAAATCTTTAAAGGAGATAGGGAAATCAGGGTACCAGCTTTAAAATGAAGTATAAAGGTATATGACATGGGACAAGACAACTCCCAGTTACATAGATAAGCCATGTGAAAATGAAAATACCAGCATATCTGAGCAAAGAAGCCAGGGCAGCACCAACCTCACAACCTCACCCAGGATATACTCCAGTGGTACAAACTGCCTTTGTGACCACCACAGCTTTGCTGGAAGTTTGCAGTTCCTCTCTAACTCCACCTTTTGTCAGTCTCTCTTGGATTTGTGAGCACTATCTTTTGTTTACAAATCTAGCCCATCAGACTCACCTTTTCACAGTTACCAAATTCATTATTCAGGGAAGTAGTTGGGTGATTTTTTTTTCAATTGAACTTAGAAAACATTTATTAGGTAACCATTCTTTCTTGGACAGCCTTGTAGGATATATAATAAACACATCATTCATCCATCAAATGTTTAGTGAATGTCTGTCCCTTGCTAGAACCTGTGCAGTCGACATTAGGGGATGGAAAAATGAATGAAACTGAGAGATAACCTAACCTAAAAGAATGTATGCTCTAGTAGAGAAACAGTGGGTAATATTTGTAGGGAGGGTTTATAAAGTCTCGAGCTAAGTTTAAAAAAATCCAATGTACTAGGTTTAGATGAGTGGAGAAGTGGAAGGCAATATGACATGAAGAAACATTGAGTTAAGTGTCCAGCTTGCATTTGCCTTCTTCATTATCCATCATCTGAAGTTCCACTCATAATTCCCCCATTTCCAAAAACCTTTACATTTAAAGACCCTAGTTTTCTAAGAATGCAATTCATGCCAAGCTATACCACGCATTTCATAATTTAATTACATGCTGTCTTGAGCCATTCTGTAGTTTTATTATGTAACTGTCTCTGTCCCTTGAGACACACAGTAGTCAGTTTGAATGTAGATATCACACTGTCTCTATTTTTCTGTAGCTCTTACAGGGACCTGCAAAGAACTGTGCATGCAGCTGATCAGACACATACTGCCTGATGGTTTGTTGGCTTGACTAGAAGAAAGATAACAAATTAGGGAGGAAGGTGAGGATTGGTGAGTTGTCAACAAAGACTGCCAGTGTGTTTGTATCTGAAAGTCATTGCAGCCATCGTAACACTTCATCATCCTGCACAGCATTCTGCACCAAGTAGGCACTAAATAAAGTTTTTGAGTTTAATTGATAGAGACTTGGTATTTCTATGGTGATTTCCAGGAACCTAGACTGCTTTGGGGAAATATGTCATTTGCAGGGGCGAGATCTGTAATTTTCTGCTCAATGTTTGGCTCTCTAATAATGGAGGTCACAGGACCTCCATTATCTTGCCCTAAATTGACCCCTTTTAATGCCTTGACAAAGGATTAATCAGGGTTGTCCTTTCAGGAACCACTGTGACTTGGTGAGAGAGTGTGCATCTTTGTTTCTTTCTGTAGAGTTTTTAAGTAGCTGACATTGTCTGCCCTGCTCTCTCTCTCTGGTTACATTTTCAGTTGAGGCCTGGATATGGCTCTCTTCATCCTCAATCTATAATTTTTGGCTATTGCCCCTTTTGATTTGCTGCATCTCTGTCTTATATCTCATTACCCCCACTCTAATTAAAACATGTTTATCCAGGGATTTTTTTTTTCCTTTTCAATGTAACCACCGTGCCTAGCACAGTATCAGATGCATAGTAGGCACTCAACAGATTCATAAAATAAGTAAATGACATGCCTTTTAATGAAACTGGCTGCTTAAGATTCTAGAGCTTATCCACTCCTGATTCAGCTTATGTGCTTTAGCAATGTGGATTCTTAATCTTCTCTTAGGCTCTTCTACACAGAAGCACTGATCTTAGAGTAATTGGTCTTGGACCTTTTAGCATCCCACATTTCAAATTCTGTTCACTGTCTGCATGGTTAAACCTACACATCTCTTGTTGATCTACTATCAATAAAGTGGGAGTTTGATAACAAATGGGGTGTACTCTCTTTTAAATCTGTGATATTTCTAACTAGAATTTGGGAAAGTGGGAGAGGACTTTACTTGGTTCTATCAAGTGAATTTGTATATGTCTTTATGAGGGAGAGAGAGAGAGAGAGAGGGACATCGAGGATATTTAGAATAATGAAGTTCAAGTCTTGCTCCCCGTCTGTCAGTTCCAGCTTGTTCAGGGCATCCCTGAGGGGATAGGTAAAAGAGCCAATACACTAGGGCTAGGATCTTTGAAGGAATAAGAGCAAAACTGCTATTCACAGAAATCAGAATTTATACTCTTTCTAACCTACCCTTTCTTCTGCCCAGGTTTCCGTTGGCAGCCAGATCAGTAGAAGGGCCTAGAGCATGGGAGAGATAAAGCGGTGGTGGTGTCATCTGCAATTCATCCTGAGGAACTGTTATGTGAGCACACATACATTTAAATATTTGAAAAGCATCTTTTAAAATGAATATCAAAATGACAAATAATCTAAGTCAGAGAAAAATGCCCCAGCGTTTCCCTATCTCCCTTTTCTCATTATGGAGATAAATCCCAGATGAATTTTTAGACAGCAGAGGGGGTGGAAAAAAATACTAGTAATCACAACCACAAATGGCAAGAGAAATGTCTGCAGAAACCTGCCTGCCCAGAAGAACAGGGCCCTTGGTCTTGCCTGCTGCTTGCAGGTGCATAAGCAGAACACTGGAGACTTCCCTGGTCATGGAAAAGAGCCCAGTGCAGAGTTTAAAGGTGGCCAGGGTGGGTGGGGGCAGGGAGAAGTTCATTTATGCTTGTTTACTTCAAGTTTTCTCTACTGATCATTTGAAGTTCAAGAAATTTGGAAATTTGATTCGGATTAGTGTTCTAAAGCAAGACTTGTTTCTCACAACCTCATCCAGCCCACTTATGTATGTAAAACTACAAGGGGAATTTTAGGAAAATAGGCTCTCTAGGGAGACTCCCAGTCTTCCTGCCAGAAACTGCAGAAGCCAGCCAGCCAGAGAAGATGCCAGCTCTAATGAATCTTTCCCTGGTTATGACCAGAATCTCAAAGAACAGAGGACTATAAAAAAGGGGGAGAGGTACAAGGGCCAATCAGACTCTGGGGAGTTTCTGAGACCAGGCTTATGAAGAGAAGGAAGGGTGGATGGACTTGAGTTCTCAGATGATTTGTGGACCAGCGTCTTTCTCAGACTGACAGAGTGCAGAGGGCATGCTTCTGGATATCTAAAATCTGCCCCAGCTGCATGAGCTGCCTTCTCCTGGGTTTTCTGGTGGTTTGAACCATGGCAGCCCAACTCCAGGCAGTGTCCAGACCAGCATCCAGCTGCAATGTTATTTTAAATGCAAGTTTGTGTGTTGCCTCTAAGAAGGGCTGTGAGAAGTACAGATGAAATGAACGCCATCACTTTGAGTAGAGCATCTGCATAAATCACTGTCCAGTGCATTCATTCCTAGTGACAGATTAATTCCTTTCTCAGGTTTTGCTTAAGAGTGAACTACGGAATACTAATACTGTTCCCCAGAGAGGAGGAGAGGGAGACAAAGAGGGAGGGAGAGAAAGAGAGAAGGAGGAAGAGAGAGGGAGGTTGGCTCAGATGTTCCTCTTAGCACAGTGAACACTAGGATGACAGTGTGTTAAATGAGGAGGGGTTTCCAAGTTTCCCCAGCAGAGGAAGCTCATGTGAAAATTGCATTGTTGGATGTAGATTGTGGGGAAAATCAGAGCCACTCGTGAAGTGTCTCTGCACTCTGAAGAGCTTGAGGATGTGGTCTGACACTGATAGCTATTCTGGGATCTTAGCACTAGTTCATTCTCAGCCTCTCCCTCTAGGCAGGAGAGGAGTATCGTCCATGGAAGGAAAACAGAGCATATGATTTGATGTCACTCAATTTTAAAGACTTAAAAGAAAATGTTTCCCAAAAGTATTCCCTTGAAAACAACCGTGAGAAATGTGCCAAGTACACAGAAACGTAAGACAGGGAAGGGAGGCAGGAAGGAAGGAAAGGGGAGCGTTTTACCTCCCAGGACCAGATCCTCCCTGGGCATGTTTCTGAGCCTGCACCTGAAAAATGATTGTGATGGTATTTGCAGTTTATCAAGTCTTCCGGCAGAAGTGTCAGGCGCAGAGAACTCACTTGTCACTCCAACATTTCCTGGCATTTGCTAACCACAACGAGGAATGGAGGGCAAAAGGATTACAGAATTAAGCGGCATTGGTACAGCAGCCAGCAAGGGGCTGAGATTTAGCTGTCACTTTGAAGAAAACTCCATTTCATTTTGTGATTTGGAAGAAGTGAAAGTTAAAATAGGGGGGCTGGGTCGGGCCAGCCTTATGCAGGATCCACAGGGAAACAACAGAAGTATTCCCAGCACATTGAAGGGTTTCGGCTGCCAGTTTGCTCCATCAATTCATTTCTCCTCTAGATGCCAAGGGAACCCCACCACATCACAATACAGTCCAACTTCAGTTACCATGAAATTGTGAAATGGGACCTTTGACTCTATTGAAATGTTTCTCCAGGCCCCTTGCCAAGTCCCAACCTGTGCTTATGCCCATCTTTACCTGGTGAGCTGCTCCTAGGACTGTGTGCCTGACGCATCGGTGCCAGTGATTTCTATTAACATCCAACTTAAGAAACACCCATAACACCCACCTCCTGCCCCCAAGAAGTCTTGAACCCTCCATCGACTTTGCTCCCACTGCACCTGCCCAGTAGCCACCTTGTCTGAAGTTGCCTGCTCTGTTTGCTTTTCCACAGGACTATACGTTCCTCAAGGGTATGGACAGAGTTGTATTAGGTATTTAACAAATTTTACCAAGCATCACTTATGTGCTTTGCACTGAGATCCAGTACAAGGATGAATATAACATAGCCCTAGGACCCAGAAGAGGGTTTACACGTTGTATATGTTCAATACACACTTTTAGAACAAACGAAATAAGTTTTTGTTTGTTGATTTTTTTTTTTTTTAAGGCTTGTTCCTCATAGCCTGATTGAAATATTCCCAGGGACATAAAATTGTTGAAATCTGTCTGCAAATCAGTAGGGCATAGAACTTTACTTCTCTCTCTCTCTCTCTCTCTCTCTCTCTCTCTCCCTCCCCCCCACACACACACACACACTGTGTGTGTGTGTGTGTGTTTGTGTACTAATCCAGCTCGTTGTTCATTGTGAATAGGTTATGTAAGCCAAAACTAAACAAGATCAGAATGATGCATCCTTCCATTCAACTAAGCTAGCAATGAGTGTTCAAGAAAAACCTGGGAGATAAAAATGAGTACATTCTTAAAGAACACACACACAGGTCTGAAGGAAAACTGGTGGTGATAAATAGCAGAGACCCCTCCTTGTTTTGTTCATTTAGCTCTTGATGAGTAAGATTAACCTTTGTATTATTTTCTGTAGACTTTCTGGAATGAGAAGTAAATGGTCTAATGCAAATGGTTGATAGTGCTTTCAACACAGGACTAGTATTAGCAATGTCCCACACTCAGTATTAGCAATCTCCTTCTCTATGTACTTGTTATTCACTGTGTTGTCATTCTTGTGACAACAATATTTTGATTTGGAATTTTTCATTAATAAGAATTGTTTCTCATATTCGGCTCTTAGAAAAAAAAATAAACAGGTAAATCATAGTAACAGAAGCTTGTGTCCTGGATTTATTCAGAAGATTAACTTTTTGGTGTAGGTTATACTGATAAAGATTCAACTCAATCCTTTGGCATTTTCTCCATGAAAATCCAAAGTGAGAGAGTTGTTCAAAATAAAACAAATAAACATCTGCAAGGCTTAAAACATGAATCATTGCATTGTGTGGCATGTAGTTAGGTAGAAAAATTAACAAATTCTTTAATAAAAATATTTTATGCAGTGGTTAGAATGAACATGAAACTTTATTTATTAATCAGTTTATTAGCAATCCTAATTTACCAAGCCATTTGAATTTTAAAATCTTCTCTTACATTTATACACTGATTCAGTCACTTATTCAGCCAACATTCTTTGGCATTGTAAGCCAAGAATAGAAAGAACAACCACACAGATTCTGTTCTTAGGTCACTTATGAGCCAATGGGAAGGCATTACAACAAATGATATCAAAACATCATCGTTGAGAAGAGACAATTTTGTGTAAAGTGCAGTGCTAAGGACTAAATGTTTGTGTCTTCCCCCAAATTAATCTGTTGAAGCCTAAATTACCGATGTAATGGTATTTAAAGATGAGGACTTCGGGAGATAATTAGGCTACGAAGTCATGTAATCACCCATGAATGGCATTAGTGCCTTTGTAAGAAGAGACATGGGAGAGATGATCATTCTCTGCTCTTTCATGTAAGGATATTAGGAGTCATCTGAAAACCAGGAAGTGAGCCTTTATCAGACATCAGGTCCTCTGATACCTTGATCTTGAACTTCCTGGCCTTCAGAACTGTGATAAATAAATGTTTGTAGTTTAAGCCACACAATGCATGGTGTTCTTTAATAGTAACCCCTAAATACCAAGACCTTATGTGATAGCATGAGACAGAAAATATCCCAGGAAAAAAGAACTTCAGAAAATTTTTCCAAAAAAGTAATATTTCAGTCAAATTTTAAAAGATAATAAAGGGACTTCTTATTTAAATAAGAGAAAGAAGAAATATACTTTTTATTTAAACAAAAACAAACTCAGAATATGCCAAGGATAGAATTATATGACTGCAGGTACCTTCTGAGACTAAGAATTATTTTATATGTTTAGATTATGGAGGGGGTAAAGTAGGTGGAAGTGGTAGAGGAGGCTGGTGAAGTGATAAAGATCAGATCAGGAAGGGCCCCATTGGCTTTGAAGCGGTTTTGTAATTGTTACTCTAGGGCTCAGCAATTATATTAATCAAGAATTTAATCAGTAAGTAATATTTTCCTGTTTCCTCTTTCTTTTGCCTTTTCTAATTATTACATTTTTCTTTAATCCTCCTCCACTGAGTGTCTGTAGAACTTAGAGTGTATAATGCACAATTCATCTTTTAATCATAGATTGCATTTATTGCTCTCTAACTGAGTCAAGTATTATTATCTTGTTTCTACTAATAGGGTATACATTGTCAGGACAGAGGCTAGGTCTTAAACTTTCTTTGTATCCTCACAGTACTTTACACAAAAGAGCCACTTTGGAAATTTCTATCAAATGATGCTTACACAATAATAATAATCCTATTTTTATTTTAATATTTTCCAATTGATGAGAGTGATGTTCAGGAAAAAAAAAAAAGCTTCACACTCTTCAAGTTTTGAAGTATAAAATCAACTCAAAACTTTCAAATATTTTCCAAATTCTTTATGGTGGTAAGTTAATCTCTTTGATGTCTCTCAGAGTAAACCCTGAAAGTACTCATCTTCAAATTCTCTTTTGCCTACTGACCACTTTAGAAGACTGAGATCTAAGTTGTTTTTGTTTAAAAAAAAAAAAAGGAGTGCTTTTGGATGACATCATGGCCAAGCCACATTTATAACTGAAATATAAAAAGTCAACACTCATTGGTATAATTTAATATTTAAATATGTATTTTTATTAGCAAATGCATCTTTAAAAATGTTCATATTAGTAAGTTCCTCTGTGCTGATCTGTAACACTGAATTCCTCCTCTTTCATCCCATAAGAATATATGCTGTTCTTAAACAGAACAAGATGAGTATCACCCTGAGCAGACTTGTGAGGAGGGGTTGGTTATAGATGCTCATCTCTAAAGAAGATTGCCACACGCTACTACTTTGTAACAAGTTTCAGTGACTCCATACCCTCCAAAACCTGTTAACTCCTTGGTCTACTGTAGAAACAGGAGATTATATTCCTTGTCTCTTCCTTCTAATTTAACTGAACCTAAAGGGTGCCCGCGTGAAATGAAAATGGGCAAGCTAATTATGACACCAGTAATGCCAAGCCTCATCTCTCAAATGCAAACCTAGTGACTGAAGCATATCTCCATAAATATGCCCATTTCAGTTAGTGATTGTAAGTTCCTGTTTCATAATATTCAAACTTGGGTGCACTTTGGAATCCAAAGAGGTTGCCAAAATGGTGAAAATACAAAAGACAAGCCATGTTGCTTCACAGTTCTCCATACGACAGCTCATTTCAATTCACTAGGCTTTGTACTCATGGGTCATTTTAGATAGGTTCAAGTTCTGAATGTGTGTTGTATATGCTTCCCCCACTATCTTTGTCCACATCAAATCATACCTGCTCCTCTCTCAAATCCCTTTCTACCTTTTCTCTCTAAACACACCTCTCTTCTTCTCCAAATACTCTTTGAAGCTCACATTCTTTGTACAAATGACCAACCTTACTTCAGTAGGTCTATAACATAGGAGTACATGAATTTTTCCTTTGAGATTCCAAGACTTCACGAAATTCTAACTATTTAGCATCGAGAAATACAAAGTGAGACACTTTATATCTGATAAAATTCATGGTATGAAACAATATGACTTAGAGACCTTTGCTAGTTCAGAATTAAACACCAAATCTCTGAAGGAAACCTGCTCTTTTAATGTCTAAATCAAGAAGTAATAAAGGTAGACATCTTTTCTGAAATCCTCAGGGGTGGCACAAATTAGCTACAGTTCTGTGACTAACGAAGACCCCAGGAGAACAACATAAATTACATAAAATAGAATTGCAAGTGAAACTTTCATCATAAAAAGTCTTGGTCATTTTTTGAGGTAGACATATTTTGAAGGTCTTTCAATTTATGCCAATTGACTTACTACTCTTGAGTCTGTTAAGATGGGCTCATTTTCTCAATAAGATAGAAAATAAAACTAGGTACAGAGAGAGAAAAATTTTATCAAGCATTATTTATTTTCCCTCTGGGTCCCATGCCCTCCCACACACCCCCTCCCACAGTCTTGTATAGATGTGCCCATCTTTCCTTAGAAGACTTGCATGATAGTGGCATCATACTCTTTTGTATTGCAAATTCCCAACAATCCCTCTAATGTATATCCAGAAGCCCCAGGTATTTCCTTTTCATTCGGCTAATAAATATGTATCAAGCATTTTCTATCTGCTAGGGAATAAAAATACAGAAATAAACAAGACAGGCAGAATGGCCCTCACTTTAAAGGCACTTAAAATCTACTCATACTTTTCATTCCCCAAATTATATGAACGAGTATTCTTGCTCCTTACTTAATCTACAAGAAATTGAGAGGTAAAAATAGACATCAACCTGGAAAAGGGCTGAAAGGCTGAATGCATGGTTCTGAATGCCTGTTTCTAGGAATCCATCCCTCTCATGTCAACTAAAGTATTTCCCTAAAATTACAAAACATCCTGGACCATGACTACTGTGGTTGAGATCATCAAAATATCAAAGTTGGCCCCGACATTATGACAACTAATCCATTAGCTAGGCTGGGAGAAAAGTGTTTGTTTTTTTTTTTCCCTACACAAAGTCAATGCATGTACTATTTTGGGGCTAAGTTCGTTCTCTGAAGTTATATTAACAGCCAGCTTCTGTGCAATCAATGGAAACATATTGGCAGGTGTAAATTAACTGAGTACAAACTAAAGTGCTGAAAAAAGACCAAAATGAGGATTGAGGTGAAGGGATTTGAGGACAGAAGTGCAGCCACTCATTCCAGGAAGTAAAGAGAGGACTAGTAGACACCTGGCACAGTCAAGCCACTTGTCCTTGGCTATGTCTTGAGCTGCCTGCATCCTGATGCAAACTGTTGGAAGCTCTGTGTGCCAGTTCTTTGGTCATCATACAGCTTTAATTTACAGGATGTGAAACCACGATATAAACGCTCAAATTACAGAATTAACATTAAGAGTCTTCCTGCTTCATAAAATGGGTGATAATGCAAAGTGGAAGCTGTTTAGTGGTTCCTACAGATCAGCTTCCCACAAATGCTAGAGCTGGCTGCTTTTTGGTCAGAAGCAAGTATGACTATTCGTTTCTATTCAAGGTCATAATGTGGTTTCACTTAGAGGATTGCTCTGAACCCAAAGGGTCACAATTTCCCCATTAAGGTGGCAAAAAGTAATTGGGTCTACCCACTGTATAGTGTTTATATTCTCTCTTCAATTCGACTGTAAATTACACAGAGGAAGAGAATGCACATTCTATTATTCTGACATCTCCTTGGTGTCTAGAAAAACTATCTTCCCAATAGCACTTATTCATCTTCTATTTGCTCATGTCAAGTTTCTATTGAGATCTTTAAAACTACATGGAGATCAGTCGGTGATGATGTGAACATTTTGAGGGGTGGGAAACTATCTTGCCTAAGTTTATATACTAAGCAGCATCAAGCACAGCATTTTACATGCAATAGGAACTCAATAAGTAGTTCTTAATTTGTATATCAGTTGATAACTCACTAAGTCCTCAGCTTGGTTGGGGAAACCAGTGATTAAGCAAAACAGCCCATAATCCAGTGTCAGGCAAGGAAAAACTGTATTTATAAAAAAGGGAGAGCATTGTGGATTGGAGGCCCATAGAGAAGGTAATATCTGAGGTGGGTCTTGAGATTCAAAAAGGCAAAGTGAGGAAAAAGAGCAGTCTCCCTTCCCACACTCAGGGCACACAAAGTCTTGAAGCCGTTAAGTGTGTTGGTATCAATGCTGAGCCAAAATGTGAACGTTTTGGAAGAACAGTTTTCCTACACCTCAGTTTTCTCAATTGTAGTGTGGAAATAATAGTATCTATTGTGATAGCTGACCATTGCCATGTAAGCAAAAGAACGTTTTTGGAAGTACTTAATCTGGCAATAGCACAGAGTTCTATTTCAGTTCTAGGACACATGCCATTTCCTGGCTATGTATCCCGGGAAAGTTTTTGTTTTTAATGTCCCCTTTGTTTCTTGTTTGTTTTTTAAGATTAAACCAGGCGATGAGTGTAAAGCATCTGACATCAGAAATACTTATATAAGCACATAGAAAACAATCTATAGTAGCTAATATTATTAATATTATGATGTAGTTTTTTCCCTATCTTTTTCCTAGGGAGATTGCAACTAAAAATAGAACTTAGGTGAAACTAAGAGATGTAATAGGCACCTCCTGCCCATTTTGGTAGCTGGGGCATAGCCTGTTTTCTAGAAGAGAGAATACACACTTGTTAATCACTTACATCTTTTCTGATTGATTGAATTCTTATAGCAAGTTTGGAAATTGAGTATTTATTTTTATTCTTATTTCCAGATGAGAAAATCAAGGCCTAAAAAATTCTGTAACTTATGTAGCCCCACGCCGATGACAAGTGTGAGTCAAATTCAAAGCTGGATGTGTTTAGCTGTAAAAGCTTTGCCCTCCGCTAAGGAGCCCACAACCTTCCACGTGCTTGGGTTGGTAAAAATCAATCTTTAGTAGATGAGATGTTTCCACATTTAAATAGTTGTGGACATTTAGGCTGTGAAGGACTTTGCAATCCTTTGGCTCAGGATTTAATTTTCTTTGATGTCCCTGTTATTATTTTTCTGTCTTTCATTATTCTTTCCATATTTTTCTCTTATTTCCCACTTCTACTTAGTTTTTCTTTCTTTGTCACTTTTAATAAATAAAAGTGAACATTTCTACATAATGTGGTTTATGAATAAAAAGAAAGTTCCCCCTTTGAAATATTTTTTAAACATCAAAACAAAGTATTACAAAACATCAGTTTAGAATAACTAGCCTCAGTGTGATTACAAATGATCACTGTTTCCATTCTTCTATGAAATTAAACCAGGTCTGCCTCTGTAGAAAAATCATGGCCCAAATCAGTCCATCAACCAGCTATTTAATGCACATGACAACAAACAAATGCTTTGACTATTTCAGAAATAAAATTACCTGAGCTCTCCTGATACTGCAGCATTTTAGACAGATCCGTTGACTCTCAGGGTATTTTTAAGCATCAAGGAGAATGTATACCCTGGAATTAAACAATCCTAGGCTCTAGCCCTGCTTCTGCCAATTGACAGGTGTGTGGCTTTCAGCAAGTTATTGAAGCAAAGTTTTTACGCCTTCATCTTCAACGGCATGATAGTGCCTATAGCTGCCATTCATTGTTATATCCAGAAGCAAAGTGACTACCACAAGCCAGGTAAAAATGGCAAAGACTAAGGCACCTGTTCTCAGTATGGGAAGATAATATGCAATTTCAAAAATATACATATGAGTGCAAACAATAAAAGATAATAAAGGACCTAAGGTTGAGGCGGCAGAGAATTTGGATGAAGGGCTCATGGCAGACACAACGTATTGTCATTTAACATTAAACCTGGGACATGTAAAAGCAAGCAAAGAGTGAGGGGAAGGGCATTATATGAGGGAAGAACAGCTTGTGAAATGGCTGGGAGGTAGAAAGAGCTCTAAGTCTGGAAAGCTGAACAAATGCCCAGTGGTTTCCTCTTGGTACAGTGCTGTGAGGTGTGAGCTGAGGTCAGAGTAGGGGTGTGATATGACAAGAACTTTGTAGTCCATGCTAAGAAGTGTGGCTTTTGTTCTAAGTGCATTGGGAAGCCATTAAAGGGGTCTAAGCCGATGTGACCAGAGATGTCATGGGTTTAGCGGGTGGGTGGGAGAATGTGTAACATTGTTGTAAACTTGCTTTTAATTATTGAGATGCCCTACATTTTCTTACAATTCTCTCTGGCCTCTCCTGAACCCCCAGGTTTAGTACTCCTCAGGAAATGGGAACCTTTAAGGTACTCTGATGGCAACAAAATGTTCAATGTTAATAAATGATTTTACTTAAGATACAACTATGTAATATAAGTATGTGTTCCTGTGTACATATATGTGTGTGTATATATGTATGTGTGTGTGTAAAATTAACAAAGTAATTTGAACTTCAAGAACTCATTTGATATCCTTAAAGCACTGATTTTCCTACCTATAAAATTATGAAATAAAAAATATATATGGATAGTACTTAATGCTAGGTCTGACATAATATGCAACTCAATAAATATCAGCTATTATGAATTCATTGTGACAAAGTTATAAATGCAGTATATAAGATCATGGAAAGAGGCTCTTATACTCTGATAGATTCTTAAAATAAATAAAGTGAGTCCTCGTCTCCAAGCTATAGATAAAATGACAAAGCGTTTAGCAAGGGTCTCAAAATAGGTGCTTGAAGAAAAAATTGAGCTGCTCTATGTTGGTTTGTTTACCTAGCATCATGCTTCTTAGTTTTATATTGTTTGGTCAACTTGAAGGTCGTTAGGCAGAGTATAAAACCTGTAGTTAGACATGTGTCTGTTAGCCCCTATGTTCTCACACAATTGCACTCCCTTCCTCATGAAAGTCTCATGGTTATACATAGTATGGCCTCAATATAGGATACTAGATTACCTCCAAGAGCCTGAATATGGAGAATTCCTTATTCAGACCAAAACTTAGGGTTTTATGAAAGCCATTTTACCAACTCTGAAAAAGACTGCTCCAAGTTTGCCTTGATAATTCAGATAGGTTTCAAAGCTTATTGGAATTATTCAGTTATAATTCTGGTCCAAAGAGAAATAAATCCCTTCCAACAAATTAAGTCTCTAAAACTCTTTGGACAAAAACACAACTTGTTCTCCTTTAATAATCCTCTCATATTTAGAAGGACCTTGATCTTGGAACTCAAGCCATTCCTTATGCACCAGGCCATTATCCCTTCCTTCTGTCCCTTCCTGCAAAACTGGGTGGAAGACATATTACCATCCAAGTCAATGGCATGTCCCTCATGATACTTCGTTTGGATCCATTTAGTTAACTTAAGTCCCCCTGAGGATAAAAAAGATGTTCCTTTTTTGTAAGCTTGCAGAGAAAACACTGCCTTATGGGAATTTAATGGGAATGCTGGAAATAACTCTGAGTGAGAAACTGTCATATTAGGAATGATGATATGAAGACATTTTACAGTTTCCTTGGATAACACATTAAAGACAGATCTGCATATGGTTTTTTCACCATCAAGAGTGCATGCTTGGAAATGCCTGGGGAAAGAGTTACCAGGTGCCTGTTAGCAAGCCATGTGCTCCCTCTGGGTTCTGGCCTCAGCTGACAGGAGTCCCCAAGGAACACCATGCTGCACATAAATTGCAATTCAGCTTTGAATATTACTTGCTGCTGGAGCATGAGATATGTATGTTGATAAAAACGCCAATAAAAAGCAGCAAACATATAAATTAATAGACGGATTTGATGTTTGAACAATGTTTAAAACACCATCGTATCATTTTATGATGTTTGGATTTCTGATGTCACAAACACAGACATTAATCTAGGAATGAACACACTGGATCAAAGGATTATAGGCCTGGTGATTCGAACTCAAAAACAGAATGCCTTGAACATACAACCCATTTGATCAATGATGAAGGAATGGACTGTTAGGGAAACCAAAAAGAAATAGTGCCTTAAAAACCAAACAATTCAATGGTTATATGAAAATAAAGTCTTAGATAACATAAGTTAGAAGAGAAGAAGATTAAATTTGAGTTTGAAATTAGGGGGTAATATGTAACTAAAAGAACAGTCCTGTGGTATGAAAGAAGATTCACAAATATCCTTGGCTATAATCTTATTTATTCTGAAGTTATAAATACATTATTTTCTCCACCTCAGTTTCATCATCTGTGAAATTGGAATAATGTCACCTTAGGGGAAAATGCTGAGGATTAACTTCTTAATGTTTACTGCATTGTTTATTATAATAAATTATTTAGAGACTGGAATAAGTGTGTGGTGAATGCAGAATGAGGTGAATAAATAAATATAAATAAAACCTTCGCATACACAGTATATGTATGCATAGAAAATAAATTACATGGAATAGGGTGATAAAATATTTTCTTAAGTGGAAGAAAGAAACAGAGCCCTGGAAAATATAAAATGAGCCATTCCTAACGGGTAAGAATATTCCACTAACATACTGCCCATCACCAGACATCTGATTTATAGCAGCCAGATGCATTTTGAGTAAGCCTTTAATGTGTTTTTATATTTTTAAACATCACAACGTTGATAGTCTGAAAAAGGAAGCATTTGTAGTTGCCTGAGCTTTAGAATTCTTTCCCAAGGAAGCATCTGGGCTTGCCTGGAGTTTGAAAAAGATGTTGTCTTCCTTTCAATGGTTATTTTTCTAATATGTCTCATGACTGTGTAATGTTATGTTGCCTGGAGTAGATGTCTCCGGGATCCCAGAGAATCAAAACTGCCTATCTTAATTTCTTCCATTCCAATGCCCATGTAGACTTGGTAATATTATATATTGGTAGCTGGGAAATTCAGTTGTGTCTGGCAAGAAAATCTGGAAGATAAGAAAATCTCAACCATCTTATAAGCCAGAGAACATGTTCAAATTGTATTCATGCCATAAGGTTTACTTAGTATACCATTAACTGTCTTGAATACTTTATTTGGCACCTGGTACAAAACACAACAGGTCATTAGCTGGGGGCCAGCTTGGTCCTCTCAACCATAGGGCCCTTGGATATCTCTGATACATTGCTGTTAAGTGTGCAATTAACTTGTTAAAAAAATTAAGTTCAGAGGTTTTCAATGAATTCAATTAAAATTATTTCTGAAGTTTTCATTCAGGGCCACCAAGAGAATATAAGAATAATGGGTTCCAAACAGCTCAAATGAATTTTATTTTTAAAAGTTTATATTTGTTTTCCGGATGCTGTAAGTCAAAACAAAAACTGTTGAAATGAGGGTATTTTAAACGTACTTGTGTTTGGTATCATGTTCTGAAAATTGCAGATGCATGCCTATGAGCAAAAATGTGGAATCTTAGCAGGCTTCCTGGGCTGCAAGAAAATAATTCTTAGGTCTTTCAACTGGTAGTGTTGAAAGGGTAGAATTCTGGAATTTTAGATCTATGCTTTCTCAAATCTATTTTTTAAATATGCTGACTAGGTTAATTTCTAATAACCATATAGGCATAATAAACAAAATTGCAAAAACTAACAGTTGATGTACATGACTGACAATAGGCCAAAATGGACATTTTAAGAGGACTTATTTTATTTTAAAGATGTGAGGTACAATTCAGAATTAGGTATACAAATGATCATTGTACAGGTAAAGTTTGGGCCTGCCTTTAGTCTCCACTTTGCCTGGTTTGAAAATGGATTTTTAAAAAAATTTATATCAATATTTTTAATTTTGATATTGTAGGGTACAGTTAAGGGTTAGGTATACAAATATGCTTCGTTCAGGTACCCTTGTTGATAAGGGGTGTTTCCCCACCACGTAAATCCCACCTCTCTTCCCCTTCCCCCACATAGTTTCCCAGCACTATGTGGGGAAGGAAAGACTTTCTAAGGAAAGAAAGTCAGTCCTTTTCTTATAGTATTACAAAGGATGTTCAAGGTCCACTATATGAGTGTGAACATGTGATAGATCGTTGTTTCTGTGAGAGGTCACTCAGTATTATAGACTCTAGTTCCATCCAGGTTGCTGTGAAATTCATGATTTTGTTCTTTTTTATGGCTGCGTAGTATTCCATCGTGTATATGTACCACATTTTTTTAATCCAGTC
>CAUYQG010018842.1:0-12980 GCA_963574415.1 Tarsius wallacei
TTTTTAGTCTATATGTATCTTTATATTGAAAATGGGTTTCTTCAAAGATCTGAGTATCACACGTTCTCACTCATATAGTGAACCTTGAACATCCAACGTATTACTATAAGAAAATGACTGACAGTGGTGGGAAACTATGGGGGAGGGAGGTGAGATAACGGTAGTCCATATCTGTCTGGAGACGGGAAGACACCTCTTATCAACAAGGGTGGCTGAATGAAGCATGTTTGTATACCTAACCCTTAACTGTACCCCGCAATATCATAATAAAAAATATTGATCATTAAAAAAAAGTCAGAAGTTTTTAGACAAGTGACAATCGTACACATTTTGAGACAATTTGTGACCTCAAAAAAAAAGAGATTTTTTCCTAGAAAAAAAACAAACTAAAATGCAGTATTTTATAGATATTTTCATTTGGAACACTAAACATTAATTACTTAAGAACATAAATCAGAAGCTTTATTAATATACAATCTATTTGCAACAATATAAATGTATAGCATCACATCAGATATCTTGCATTGCTTTAAACAAATAGAGGCCAGTGTAGCCAAAGAACTCACAACAACTATTGGCCAAGTTTGATGGTCAGATAGGCTATCTGGGGATGGACACATCTCCTTATACGTCCCATGTATATGCATTTTAACTTGTCCATTTCTTTGTGTAGGCATATTCTATATTGATAAAGATTTCCACGTTGGATCAGAATAAAGGGAAAAAAAGAGGATATTGAATGTGACCAAACTGAGAAGACAAGATTATTACTTGCTTGTAAAAGTAATATTGTAGAAACACATGCTTAATTTATCCTCTCAAAGGTGTTTCAATGATGAATGTGTTAGAAAACTTCATAAAAATCATGCTCTGTGTGTTGAAAGCCATTTCAGGTTTTCTTTCTGAAGAATTATTACTTGTATTCCACTAACTCTGTCAAATTTAACCAGATATTTCTTTACTCCAATACAAAAATACACTTTCAAACATACACCTCTTATATTATTTTTTCTAAAATGTTAAGTGTAAATGCTGCAAAATAATGCATGTTCCTGGTCAACCTGATGCTACAGAGGTTCAACATTCAAAACACAAAAATAAAAAAAATATGGATAAAGCTTAGTGCTATTCAGAGTTTTTTCCATCAAGAAAATAAGAGCAGATGTTTTCTTTGCAGAGATTATAAACACCGTGAGAGTAAAGTCTCTGTGTGTATTGTGAACCTTGTGTTCAAGGCACTTAGTACTATATCTGGCACATAGTAGACACTCAATACATCTTTGTTGGCCAAAAAAAGCTTGAGACTGTATCAATGACCCCTTCTCCCCCAAAATATAAAAAGTTAGAACACAGTATTATCCATGTAGACATAATTGATAAACAGTTAATATATTCTTATTTTTGGCAAAAAAAATGTGCCTTTTTTCTGATCATAGTATTAGGAAACAATGAAGTATACTCACTGAGCAATGAAATATGTAACTAGGACTGTATAATTGAAAGGAGATTTTTATGTATTGTCTTAAGTAAAAATTATACTTTAGTGATGACCTAGTCTCAAAAGTAATTGAGTAGTTGAAGTGAAAATAAGAAATAAAAAATGTATGTGGAGGATTCTGCCATTCAAGGTGAAATAATAACAGTAATTACGTTTCAAAGAGCATTATTTCAAATGAGTCTTTTATGTTAACAATAGGTACTCACATATTTCATTATTTTAATATCCAGTGGTTGGAATATTAGTCTCTTATGCAGGAATCTGTACAAGATATATTTTTGCTTTTGAAGCCCTCTATGGTAATAGGATACTTTCTCATTCCTAGGTAATTTCTACTAATGCAGATATCAATATGCTTTCAAACTTTCCAATATCTCCCTTTTGTGTGTTATGGGTAGTGCAAGTTGTTTTTGTCTTATAGCTTTTGTTAATATGTTTGCAGATTGCACCGAAAGAGTCTGAGAAAATTACTCCATACATCAGCATCAACAGTGCAAACTGTTTTCTTCTCTTTTTTAATCTACACACTGTGCTACTTTGCTACATTGTACAAATCAGTTTTTTAAAAAAAAGATTAAAGTTGTTCTGGAAAGTTGTAGTGCTAGAACAAATATATTTTTTTTGAGTGCTTCTCAAAACCAAGCAATGGAAAGGGTAAATAAATATGAAGCCCAATACATACTCTGTCCTCATCTAACCATTTCAATTCAGACACATTCTCAACTTCTGACTTGGTGATTAATTTAGCATCACTTGTAAAATTAGGGAAATTAAAATATTTTTCATGCATATAATGCTATTTTCTAGTTAATGAACCTTGAATGAAATTTTACTTATATAGACGTGCTTAGTGTGGGCATACGAGGTTACGTGGTAATTGTAAGTAATGATAGCCGTAATGTTCTTTTAAGAATTTCTACAGTAACATTTTGCAGGTAAAGATGATTTTATAACCAACTGTATTATCAAGATAATTATTTTCTTCTTTACTCAAATGTGGAAAGAACAATAACCTTAACTGAACGTTATGTTGCTAACCACATATATAGTATAAATACCAGTACATATAAATGCCAACTGTGTTTAGTTTTTATGTCAAACTTGCTGCACTGTACACACTTACTTTTCTTTTTTGCCCTTTAGTACAGATTATCAGTGCCATGTAGAATAGACTGTAGAAAGTGTTGTGATTTTTAGTCTGACCTTTCTCTTGAACATATCATAAGTTTCTGTGGTAAGTACACGTTTAGGAAAGAAACAAAAATATTATACACATTGTAATACACTTTTTAAAAATTTTTCTTACAGTATTTTATTTTACTCAAATATTGTTGAAACACAGAGTTAAATAAGACATTACTTGATCAAATAAATATTACCAAATTCTGTGGCTATATTAATCTTTTGAGTTTATAAACTGTTTTCTTGAGAAACCTGCATTTGTTCTTTGTTGCTTTTTGTGACCTCATTCTAAGGTTGTCTGCAATGTGGTCTAACCTACTTTCCTAGTCTTATCTCTCTTTCTTTCCCATACCTATCTTAGTTTTCTGTCACCAAGCTATCATTTAGTATCCAAATATATCCAGTGCTTTTTTTCCTCCATAACTGAAACACTTCTGTCTATCAAAACCCTTAGAAAGAATGAGCATTCTCCAAGGACCATATGTCATTAGGGCTTTTGCTGTCCCACTGGTCTTTAGTTTTTAGGTATAGAGAAATCATCATAGTCTGCCTTATATAGAGTTATGAATGAGTTTAATTTCCTCTCCCAAACTCCATCTTCTTGATTAAAATTTTTTCGAGAGCAGAAATTTTTCTGAGATTTCTCATTTTTATATTTTGAATAGTGTTTTTGGAAAATGCTTTGCCCAGGGTAGTCTAACAATACAATACATTGAATAAATATTTATTATAAATTAATTACATCAATTACTTTGGTGAAGCCATCACAAACTGAAAAGAAATAGTTCTTTAAACGGTTTTATATTTAAATTAGTGGAAATGTAGGGTTATACCATTATTTCTACTTTGTCCCAGTTCTGTCTACATTTTCTTTAAAGAATGACTAGATTTAGATGAGAGAAGTTAAGATGAGAGGGACTCCCAAAAATCTGGAATTGTCTTTTGGAAGGTGAGCTCCTCTTAGTACACTTGGAATCTGTTCCTCCAGATCAAATAATCAACCAAAGCTTTTATCCGGAAGTTTTAAGAAGGTTGCATCACAATTTGTGGAAGAAACGTCTGGTGTTATGGCAAACAGGTGCCTGGTTCTTCCACCATGGTAACACACCTGCCTACACCACTGAGTGTTCAGCAATGTTTGACCAAGAAATGTCATAACTCCTGTGTTCCACCCTCCCTATTCACCTGATCTCTCCCCAAGCAACTTTTTTTGGTTTCCAAAGATGAAAAAAGTTCTCAAAGGGAAAAGTTTTGCTATGTAGAAGAGGTAAAACAAAAAAAGGCAGAAGCACTAAAAGGCATCAAAAATGACAAGTTCAAAAACTGTTTTTATGCAGTAGAGAAAGTGTCTCGGTAGGTGTATTGCATCAAATGGAGAGTAATTTGAAGATGACTAAAGTTTAAATTGTAAGAACAAATGTACAATTTTAAAATAAATAAATTCCTGGTTTTTCTGGGTTGCTCCTCGTATGTCACATCTCCCATGGAATTATAGTATGGTTCAATTCATCTTATCTCCAGTGTGCACTCACTTCCCATGACCACCATCTGGGCTTCTGGAGCTGTTGCTCATGTATAGATATTTCAGAAATAATATATGTAATATAAATTTGTGAGAAATGTATATATACATTTATATATATTTCATAAATAATAAAATGTGTGTATTTAAATACAGAATAAACACCTACATTTTAAGACTTGATTCATATAAATAACATTAATTAAAATCAGATTCCTCAATAAAATCTAGATTAATTAAAATAATAAGCAAAATAGTATTGAGCATATTGACATTGATGATTGTCACAATTATTTGATTCCTTCTGTGTTAAAAGTCTATTATTTGAAAATTAATGATAAGCACATTTTTCTTTAAAAATACGCAAATTTTATTTTATACCTCCTACAAATGCTTCTGATTTTCTATTTTATATAATAATATAAAATTTGATTGTGTAATAGATTGTACCTAATGTGTTGATTGAATCTTCCATGTTACTTATCTCCTTGGCATTTCTTTCTTTCTAATAAAGGAATATGAACTTTGTACAAGATAGAAACAACTTCAGATGGTGGATAATCTGTCACAACTGTCATAAAATGCAGGACAATTTTATATTTGTGGGTTGATTATCCCAAAAGTACTAAGTCAATCAGCTCTTACTCCCTGTTAAAGTACTAATTCTCATTAATACTCTATCATGTAATTTTCGTATTAAACATGTCACAGAATTAATCCCAGCTCTTTCTCCTAGAATTTAAAAGTGAATGGGTGCATAGCTAATGGACAAGAGGCTAAAGTGTCAGGGTTAGCAGCCATCAGACTGAGATAGAGAAAAAATTGAGGGAGTGTAGAGTAAGATATAATCCTCTGCTTTTGGAATTTCTACTCGTGGGAAATGTCTAGAGTATGTGCCTACATATGGGAAAGTATTTCTTGTACCTCTTTTTCTTTCTGTTGATAGTCATAAAGTATATTAATTATGCAAACTTCAGGTAAGCCTTTAGGAAAATCTGTAGGTTATAAATCTAAATAAATAAATGTCATGGGAGATAAAAGAAAATTATTTTGTGTCCTCCATAATAGCTAACTATCCTGTAGAAATCAAGTATCCTTTTTCATGTGCACAAAGAAATCAGGAGTATAGCTAGCCTTAAGTCTAAGTGTAATTGTAGCTCCATGACTCAACTGTACCGCAGATTAACAAAGTAAGTTCTCAGTGAGAGAATACTCAATAGAAAAGGGGAACTGATTGGGTCTTTCAAGAGTTTAATTCAAAAACCATTTATTTAGAGCCTTATATGCATATGCCACGCACTGTGCTAGGTACTATGAATTGAAGATTAATTGCATAGGATACCTTGGGAAATTTCAGTTGCCCTAGGGTTAAACAATAGCAAAAACAAATGTCAATGTAATGTACTAAGATATATATGATAGAAACATGAATTTTATAGATAGGGACCTTATCTTGTATATCTTTTTATACCACACAACTCCTAAAATAGCACTATAGAAAAACACGTTGGGATTTCCTTGTTTAGAGAAATGGAACTTTGGCTTCACTGGGGCTTCCTTCAGTGTATTTTCAATAAGACCGTGATTTGTATTCAACTGGAAGGTCTGTGCTTCCCATCAACCTCTGCCAACCAAGTTTACTACTCTTAATATGGTTAGCATTTAAATGATTTCATTATGTTGACATTTTAGTTCATGTTATGATTGTTAGTAAAATTAAAAATCCACATGTGGTAGATAGTATTACACAGACTCCATTAAAGTCTGTTAAAGTGAATTATTATATGATTATTTCCTGATTATCCTCTATTTCAAGGATATAGAAGTAATTGTAATAAAAATGGTTTCTTTTCAAAAATGATACAAACTACAACTAAAGAGAAAATTACAATGCTTAGGAATTCTATGGCAAATACCACAATGACAACACTGAAAAACAAAGCAAAAATGCACGTGCTATAGTATATAATTCCAAAAGAATTTAAATTTAGATTTGAGGTTTGATCTCTTTAGTTGAGTTTTATATCACAGGACCAAAAATTCAGTCCTTTCTAGTGTGCCTAGAGTCTTACCTCCCAGGAAATTTGTCTGTTTTAAAGAATTTGTCTGATATTTTTTTCTTGAACATATTATTTTGTCAGTGAAAATTAGTTGCCATTCGCATTAGCCACCTAAAGGATCAAAGAGTAGAAGCTGAGAAAACAGCTCATCCATGTTATTGCTTCATTTGATTTGCTGTTATTCTATTTATTATATCATTTCATGGGTGAAATGAGAGTCTCCTTCAAACCCAGTAAAATAGTGTCAAATTTTTAAGTGAAATTGTATTGAACTTTTCCCCAAATCTCTAATCCTAGTGCACCCAACTGCTTCCTCTAGTGAAAAATTTAGTACAACTGGACTATACATTCCTTCTATAATTTGTTGAGTAGTCTCCATTTCTCTCAAACACAGGTTATTTTTAAAGCTTCTTTGAATTCCTCTCTGAATAAATCATGGATTTAGAACTTTACAGGATTGCATTTATGCTCATTTTAAGAAAAAGAATACTTTGATCAGAATTAGGGGATTGGTTCTTTTTTTTTTTTCTTTATTTTACTTTATTTTATTTTTTTCCTTTTTTAATTTTTATTATAAATTGTGGGGTACAATTCAGGGCTAGGCATACAAATATTCACTGTGCAGGTACCCTTATCGATAAGGTGTTAAAGATGTGGGGTACAAGTCAGGATTAGATACATAGGTAGCCTATGTGCAGATGAAGTTTGGACCTTCAACTGGTCCTCACTTCCCCTGGTTTAGGATCAGGTACCCTTAGTGATATTATGTGACCCTCCCTATGCCCACCCAGCAGTGTCCCACTACTGCCAATGCCACTCTTGTAGTATTATGATAAATGTTGAGGTTCTTTCCTATGATGAGTTTCTTTAGCATCCCCCTTACTTTGGTCTTTTGTATGTATCAATCAGTTTCCATCCATTAATGGGAGACCTAGAGTCTAGTGTTCTGAACCTGCAAGTTTATGGGTATTCCAACTCCCACACATCTAAACCTGGAAAGTAGCTTTTAAAATGTGTTTTATCTAAAGTAATTTTTTAAAATTTCTCTACTAGGACTTTTAGAATTAAAGAAATACTGTACATTGAAAGAGAGTGTGACTAAGTTAACATGGTCTTTTGTGATTTCAAGTTACCGTATAACTTATTTTACCCATCTCTCTACTCTTTAGCTCTTAGCTTAGGCGTTTACTCAATTTTGTAGACTCCAATTAGGAAAAAACATATCTCTAGATCTCCTTAGCCATGTGGTTTTATCTTTCTGCCTAATATAATTTTATGTGAACTATGTAAAAATAGATGTTCTGGAGTTAAAAGTAGTATGACAGGTGTTTATACTTCTTATAACTGTATCCTGAGGCAATCCTACAATATTAAGTCATGATATGTGGATGAAGCTGTCATGTTGAATTTAGAAGTTTTTGTTTAATGTAAAAATTATGATATTCTGGCAAAAGCCCCAAGAGAATGGATCAATTTAAAGAAGTTTCCAAGTTGAACCTTCCTTGGAAGGCCTTCTTGCTTCAAAGCTTTTGTTTCTCTAATATTAGATATATTCAATAACATTTAGAAACCAAAAACACTTCAATAAATCAGTTAATCCAGCCATTTTCCTTTGTAAGTATTGTTTTATCCCCATTTTACAGATAAAACAATTAAGATAAAGAAAACTTAAAAGAAAATAAAGGTGATACATCCAATAAATAGTAAGGAAGTTCAAGAAAATTGGTTTCTTACAGTCCATTCCAGCACTGGAGAGACTTTGTTGCAAGAGAAAAACAGGATTCAGACAGACAGAATTGAATTTAGATCCTAGTTCCATTACATATTAACTCCAAAGATGTTATGAACTGAGTTTGCTCATATGTAAAAATGATCACCTACTTTACCATTTCCTTGTGAAGATGAATGTGATAAATGCATACTATCTGTTAAATAGCAGTTATACTTTTTTAAAAAACTATGCTGCTTCTGCAAAAGTAGGCATATAACCACCTACAATGAATCTCTGTAGTGGGAATGCTTCATGTGAATATAAAGTCCGGAATACCTGTGAATCAATCTGTATTGTTGTTTATAGTCATTCATCCTTTTTTTAAAGATTTATCTTTAGTTGATGTACACCCTTTCGATGCACCTGAAGCTAGTGTTTTAAAGAAAGAGGTAAAGAAGATGGTATCTTTAGGATAAGTTGAGCATGAGAAATTGCTTATTTTCTATTTTATTTCCACATTTTCTCCACATGGATGTGCAACAGTAGAGACAAAAGGCCACTTTCTCCAGGCTATGGTTTTATCCTGGCTGGCCTTGCATTTCCAGCCTGGCAGGTATGGTGCCAAACTAAACTCAGAATGCAGCAAAGTACCTAAAGATAGCCAATCAGCAAAGAACTATAAAAAATCTCATGCCATATCTCAACATCCCACTCATTTGCTCAATGACACATTCCTGGCTTTGAATATACAGCAAACCAAGATTTAAATAAATCATATTCTCTCTTGCATAGCCTTAAATGTGTATAGAATTGCTATCCCACCTCACCTTTCAAAAAATTGGGAAGGCTGAGTCAATTTGATGCTGGGTGGGGTGTGATATGATGCTCCATGAGTTCTTTTGACTTGGCCACAGAAAATAATTTAAGAGTGAGTCCTAAGTATAGTTTAAGACAGAATATGGACATCTTAAAAGAAAAATTGCATGTTTGCCTTTGATAAAAAGCTTTATAATTTTACAATGACTAAGCTAACCATGATCTAAGAGTGGTGGACTACAGGTGTCTGGTCATAAGTTTTTATCACCATCTCTCAACCTTCTAAGGTCACAAGGACCTTTTAAATAATTAAAGTTATTGCCTAACTAGACTTGAGCTTTTCTTAGAACATCATGTCTATGTTTTGGATAATTCCCTATTGTTTCTGTGATTTGCTGCACTGGTAAATCTATCCAGCCCTCGAGATGGTCACACTTGGTGTGCCTGGCTGATTGGGTGAAGGCTGTGTATGAATAAGAAAGATTTCTGAATGCTTACCCTATTTTAATTAAACTGTCTGAAAGAAATGTATTTATCTATGGCTAACCTGCACTGAATAACCTACTTCAAATTTATGTTCATTCTCGTCACTTCACTGACACCTTCTGTCCTGTCATAAATGTGGAGTTAATGCAGCCCTTTGTAAAGATATCTGACTGGCTTCTCCTTTAAAGTCAATAATGGCATGTCTATTTTATCTAAGTATTCTCCAGTCTCTAATTGTGGGAGTACCAGGATCTGCATAGATATCAGTATCCTCTAGAAATGCATCAGTTCTGCATTCTCTCTCCCTTGTGCCTTTCTCCTCTTTTGCAACCCTTCCATTTGTCTGCCATTTCATGTCCACTAGGACATTAATTCTGCCATCACTAGCCTGCCAGTTTTCTTATTCCTATAAGAATTTTCACCTCATATGATAAGTCTCCTGACCTCTCTTCCCAAAAACATTTGAATATGACAATGAGAAGAAAAAAGAAAAAGAAAGCATAGTAGAGGAATTCACAGGAGTCCCGGGATCACCATCCAAGCTTCATAACTGGGGTGGGAAGTCACCATTTTCAGCAGTTGCCCATCAGCAGTCCTGTCTACTTTTTAAGCTCAGAGTATTTTCTGCCCATCCCCATCCATTGATGAATGTTTACTGAGCATCTACTCATTTTAAGTAACACTTATTGTAGGGAGACAAAAATTTGTGACACATGGCCTTTTCTAGTTGCCAAGACAAAAGCAGCATATATAAAACTGGAGAAAATAGATCATGTATATGTAAGTGCTGGGTTCTATGTTACAGAATGTAAGAGTCTGGGAAGCTTTTATGAAAGAAAGTGTATAAAGAAGCCAGTATTGATACGAAGAACTTCATGGAGGTATCAGCTCCTGTGCTGGATGGGTCTCAAATTAGCTCTTCAAGGAACTAAATATAGACGCTCCTTTCTTCAGCTTTTTCTCCTCTATGGCAGGCAGTCCCAATTCTATGACTTTGTTGTAAAAGAATTTTTACATAAATTCTGACCGTTTTATAGCTTCTTCTGAACACTCTTCATTTCTATTCACTTGGGGACCCTAAATGTAGGAGCAGGAAGTGTGTAGAGTCACTTTGATTATAATGTAAAGAAGATAAAGATTTCTACATCTGCATGCCTGTTTCAATAGCACATATAAATGTCACGTCAAACATACAAGAACCATAAATCACTTTCTGCATTCTTTCTTCCATATTAAAGTTTCTTTCAGTGGGATTTATTTTTTATTATTTGAATCAGTGCATTACTCCTTTATTAATCTTTCCTATTTTTTTCCCATTTCTCTTTATTTAGAACTCATATCAGGCTATTCTCTCCAACAAAAATGTTACCAATTGCCCATTTAAATAAAGAGACCTGTATACAGAAATATTTAGAGATGGAAGGCACCTTATAGAATCACCTTTTCCCCCTCTCTCATTTCACAGCTGATGAAATTGAGATCAAAATAGATGAAGTGGTTTGCCTAAGGTCACAAACTGAATAGAGGCAGAACTAGGATTATATGGTACAAAATTTGACTTTTGTCAATATATAATATTATTCATTCAACAAACATTTATTTATATGACAGGCACAATTCTCGGAGTTGGAGGCCAGCAGAGGCCCGCATAGGCACAATTCTGCTTCTGACATATTTTTGCAAAGTTCTTCTCTGTTTGGTGTGCTCAATGTGACTTTCTGCTACACCTTCTTGTAAATAGTTTTATTTATTTATGCTTTAATAGTGCCCTTATCTTCACTCAGTCCCAATTAACTTGCCCAAAGCTTCTCACTTAATTAATTCTCATCCTTTTTTCAAGGTACATACTGGCTGTCTTGACTTCGTACCATTCTGCCTCATTATTCTTCCCTCATTCTAAAATAATTATGTAGCGTATAATAAAAATGTTAAACATGATTGAACCCAGTATGTGGTTATTGTAACTCTGACGGCCAGCAAATGTTTTACCGTTTGTTGACTAGTATTATAAAGTATCACAACAGAAAAATTAGTAGCTCATTCATCCCTGCCTCCTCTCTCTTTTAAAAATCGTTTTTGCTAAACATGCACTTCTATCAAATGAGAACAGGCTTATAGTCTTAAGCTCCCTAAATGATTGTCAGTGGTTAGACACAAAAGAGAAAAAAAAGAAAAAATTCTCTCTCCTAAATATGAGATACATTATTTTGGCCATCTACCTTCACTTCAAATAAAGTCCATGTTCTGTTCATGGACATCTTTCATACTCTTTTTCCCAGCAACACCGCAGGTACTTAGAGTGATTGTATTTATTTATAGAACATCTCTTTGTTTACTCTGTTACTTGATGGATGGATGACTTTCCTTCCAATGCCTAATACTCTTCAATAGTTATCAAGAAAGATATCATTATCTTTTATAGTTATAGAAAGAATAAAATGATGGCATGCTTAATGAACAAAATAAAAATAGTCCAAATTTAGTGTAATATAGTATTGATATTGAAAAAGATCTCTTATTACTATTTAATATTTTTAAAAGATAGTTGTATAGCATCTTTTATGGCAATGTTTGCTTCTCTATACTTAAAACTCTTACAGAAAGTTTCAAGGATTGTACAATTTCTCATGCCCTGTACCTCGATTCACTAATTGTTTCCATTTTGTCATATATCATTCTTTCTCTGCCTTCTCTCTTTCCTCTTTCTCTGTTTCTGTGAATATGTGTGTGTGTGTGTGTGTGTGTGTGTGTGTGTGTGTATACGTGTGTGTGTGTGTGTATAATGATGCATATAACTATATATATATTTACAATTTCTTCCTGACCATTTGAAAATCAGTTGGAGACATGTTATGCCTTATCCTAAATACTTTAGTGTATATTTCAAAGTATTTTCTAAGAACAGGAATTGTCTTACATTGCACAGAAAGTTATCAAACATAGGCACTTTACCATTGATATAATGCCATTATTTAATTCACAGTCTGCGGGGGTCCTGCCCCCGCCGGGTCTGGGGTCTCCTAAAGGAGGGACAATAGGCGAATGACGAAACTTACGACAAAATGATATAGATGGACATCTGCTTCTGGACAGAATGCCAATTTAATGTTAGTTAACACAGAGCTTTTATACCATTCGCAAAGGGACAAAACAAAGAAAATTCCTTCATGTACATATGCTTTGAAAGTTACCACCATCTAGTGGTCTAGAAACGACAAACAAGCCAAGAACACCATCTACTTTCAGTTAATGAGTCTTTATCATAAAGACAGAAATGATAGTTTTAGTTCAAAGTCCCGAATTACAGTCCTTGAAATGTCTCAAGAAAGTTTCCAAATGCACATTTCTCCATGTATCAGGAGTTTTCTTTCTGGGGCTTCTATGACCTTCAAAGCTTCGTAATCACCTATCTTGTCCAGGTGTCTTCGTTACTTTTCTCTTATCCTGCAGTGTTTATTTCTAAAGAAAACTCAAATGAAGCTTTTAGTGATGTTTCCCAGGCTCCCAAGGTTGCTTTCTGTCTTTAGATAATTTATCATAAAAGTATCCAATTAGTATATTATAAATTCAGTGAAAGCCCACTCTATAAACGTTAACTTAGAATTTTAACTATTGAATTAAGTAAAAAACCTTAATGATTAATCTTCATCCTAAATCTGTGAAAACAGGGTTATAAATCACCTACATAACTCCTAGATAAGTGTT
>CAUYQG010018847.1:0-19466 GCA_963574415.1 Tarsius wallacei
CCATAGTTTCCCACCACTGTCAGTCCTTTTCTTGTGGTAATGCGTTGGATGATCAAGGTCTACTATATGAGTGAGAACATGTGATACTCAGTTCTTTGTTTCTGTGAGAGGTCACTCAGTATTATAGACTCTAATTCCATCCAGGTTGCTGCGAAATTCATGATTTTGTTCTTTTTTATGGCTGCGTAGTGTTCCATCATGTATATGTACCACATTTTTTTAATCTGGTCCTCTTTTGATGGACAGCATGGTTGCTTCCAGGTTCTTGTAATTGTGAACAATGCTGCAATAAACATATGTGTGCAGGTATCTTTTTTATAGAGTGATTTGCTTTCTTCAGGGTAATTTAATAGGTTATAAATAAAGTAAAATTCTAGGCGGGATGAGACTCCTTAGATCCAAACTGTGGAACGAAACTATGTACTCCACAGTTTTTTAAAAAATGAAAACATAATCCTCTATTTGAGAATGTATTCATATAGATAGAACGATATTTATGGAAAAACTACCCATTGGGTACTATGCTTACCATTTGGATCATGGGCTCAAAAGAAGCCCAAACTTTACTGTCACGCAATACCCATGTAACAAACCTGCGTATGTACCCCTCGAATCCAAAATAAACTTAAAAAATTTAAACAGTTAAAAAAAAAACAGAACGTAAATTGACCCAAATGTCAGTGATGTTGTTTGTTGGTTTTGTTTCTAATAAAAAATATCATTTCAGTTAGGTTTTTTTATTTCGTAAAGGCACACAAGTATGCACTTTGACCATATGAAAAAAATATATAATAGGGTTGCTTGTTTTCTTAATAAACTCAACACGAGAATGCTGATCCCTGGGGAGGCAGGAATCTACTTGCTGAGAATGTCTAAAGCCAGGGTGGGCAATATAAGGCCAATGCGCCAACATTCCTGCCTTTATGGCTTGCAGTAGGTATTGCTCATCAGAGCCTTTTCCTGCCTATCCCAGAGCACCTTTGAAGTCTTTCTCAAGGCTTTGATCCAGTCAATGAGGAACAAGTGGTGAACTTTGGGATGGCGTAAAATATATTTGCCCTCTTAGCGTCAGTTCTGCTGGATTCTAATCTTTCACTGACCTGGTTCTATTTGCTGATGTTCTTCTCCCCTGTTCCATATTCCATACTTTACTCTGCTGCAATGGTTGGTTTCTTGCATAAGAATAAGTATGCCGATTGCAGAGAATTATCCATCATTCTGCCAGCCTTAGCTCATCCTTTTGAATTCATGTACAAGAACGTTGACAGCTGCATATCCCCTTCTTCCTAACTTGCTCATGAAGACACAGAGTCCAGTGTGGAAGCAGCCTCCTCAGAAAGCTCGCCTCCATTTGTTTTACGACACACATTGCATTACCATGGTGTCTTAGCAACACCCAACACCGTCCGTCTGGGGATACTGCTAAGCTGTTTCCTTGACCACAGCCTACACCTCAGATTCCATTGTGCTCCAGGCTCTGGACCTTTGGTCTTTCCATTTACAGGGGAGTTGGAGCTGCAGAATTACCTGAACCTATGTCCAAAGAGCCCCCTTGGGGATAAACAATTTTAGGAAATGGGAATTTATTTGCCTGATCCTGCAGAACTGTCCGCCTGCACTGAGCAATATGCCCTTCTGGAAAGTCATGAAACTCTCCAAAGTCATATTCCAGGTTATTTCTAAAATCTTAATGCTTCAAACCTATCTTTGTTTTGGCCTTTCTTGCAATATATTTTGATTATATGTGTGCCTATCTTATCTCCATGCTCCATAAAGACTGGGAGGTCCCTTAGGGCAGGGACAGTTTATTTTATCTCTGCATCTTGAAAGTAAGTAATAGTGCTTATAAATTAGTAGGTACCAAAGTATACTAGAAAGAACACAGGCTTAAGCATAAAATAATTCCAGGATGAAATCCTAGTATTGACACTTACTGATAGTGTAGTTGTGTGTGAATTACCTAGGCCTTTTCTAATAACTTGAATAGGTCACATGGCATTAACAAAATAAATAGAATAGAACATTTTTATAATGAAAAGAGGAACAATCCCCTGCTGTTCCCTTCTCTGTCCTGTTTCTTAGGGGCAACCACTTTTAATCCTTTGAACTATTTCTTCTAGTGGTTATCTATATACGGTGTGCTTAAATTGATCTTTTTGCATTACACATTTAGATGTTATCTATTGACATATTACTATAATTTATTAAATTCCTTTAATGAGTATAACTTTTAAGTAGTCCCACATTCTCTCCACAAATTCATATTACAACGTCTAACTGTTTAACGGGGCTTTCAATATTATGACTATTTAAATTTTTCTCTAGAGTCAGGTGGCATAGTGTGATTTTATTTCCTTTCTTCTATAGTTTTTGTGTCCTTTTTCCTAATATTTCTGTTTATCATTTTTTTTCTCTAATTAAAATATCTGGCCGGGCTCAGTGGCTCAACCTGTAATCCCGCCCTTTGGGAGGCTGAGGTGAGTGGATTGCCTGAGTCTACGGGTTCGAGGCCCGCCTGGGCAACTTGGCAAGACCTCATCTCCACAATAAATCAAAAATTAGCCAGGCGTGGTAGCGCGCGCCTGTAGTTTCAGATACTTGGAAGGCTGAGGCGGAAGGATCACCGGAGCCCAGCAGGCGAGGCTGCAGTGGCCGGGAGTGGCCACTGCACTCCAGTCTGGGCAACAGAGTGAGACTCCAACTCAAAAAATTAAAATAAAATAAAAAATATCTGATTCACAATTTCTCTCTATGTTTTCTTCCCAGAGCTTCAATCAGATATTCTACTGGGTCTTTTTAATTGAAATTTCTTTCCAGGCTGAGCCAGTTTCCATTCTGGGATGCATGGCCACCATCCTGGACATTCCCTGAACCCACACCCAGCTTGGCCTTTTTTTCCCCCACACCCTGCATTGTCTTCTTTCTGAGGTTACTCCCTTATTTTACTATAACACATCCTTCTTTGCTTCCTTAAAATGTAGGCAAATTTTCAGTCCTTGCCTGTCTGAACATAAAGTTATTTTCTAACTGAGCTAGATAAAGTCTGGAAATGATTTTACTTTAGTATTTAGAACATTGCCCCCTGTCCTCTAGCATTCATGGCAAAACATCTACCATCATTCTGATTATTATTCTTTATAGGAGACAATCCTTTTAGGTTAAGTTGCATCCCCCGAAAAGGTATGTTCAAGTTCACCAGCACCCCAGAATGTGACCTTATTTGGGAATGGAGTCATTGCAGATGTAATTAGTTAAGATGAGGTCATACTGAGGTAGGGTGGGCCTCTAATCCAATATAACTGGAGTTTCAGGAAGTGGGAAATGTGGATACTGATGCATGTGAAGGTGGAGGCAGTGGATGAAGTTATACTGCCACAATCTAACAATGCCTGAAGTCAAGAAGCTGGAAGAGGTTAAAAAAAAAAAAACAATCTTTCCATAGAGGCTTTGAAGTGAGCAGAGCTCTGCCCACACCTTGATCTTAGACTTTTAGCCTCCAGAACCATGAGAGAATAAATTTCTGTTGTTTTAAGTTTCCCAGTCTGTGATCCTTTCTTACAGCAGCCCTAGGTAACTAAACTAATTCAGAAAATTTTTTCCCCTCAGTTCTTTGGAAGGTTTTATCTTAAAAATGCATTAATGCAATTGAAGTATTACATATAGACAGTTAAAACAGTCAAATTGCCCTTGATTCAAGTCAAGTTCCCTAGACTCTCTAGAAGTGGAGTTTGGGATGAGGATTCTTTTTTTATTTTTCTTTTCTTTTCTTTTTTTTTGAGTTGGAGTCTCACTCCATTGCCCAGGCTGGAGTGCAGTGGCACACTCATGGTCACCCCAGCATCAACCTGCTGGGCTCAGCCTTTCAAGTAGCTAGAACTACAGGCACATGCTACCATGCCTGGCTAATTTTTTAAATTTTATTGTAGAAATGAGGTCTCGCCATGTTGCCCAGGCTAGTCTCGAACCCGTGGGCTCAGGCAATCCTCTTGCTTAGGCCTCCCAAAGTACTGGGATTACAGGCTTGAGCCACTGCACCCAGCCAAGAAAAGGATTCTTAATGCCAATGATTTACTGAAAAAGTGGCCTCCAACAAAACCTGCTAGGAAGCGAGGGAAGGAGTGAGGCTGGTTTCAGCTGAAGTCCAGCTTCAAACTGGTCCTCTGGGAGCTTAGAAGTGCCCAGAAAGCTGTCCCTTCTAGAGGCGAGCATCTCTATATCAGTCAGTCCTTGACTGAGGCCTGCCCAGGTGTGGGGCATACTCTCTCAGGTATTTCTTTCTTTCTTCCTTTCTTTTGAATTGGAGTGTCACTCTGTCACCAGGCTGGAGTGCAGTGGCACACTCACGGCCATCCCAGCGTTGACCTGCTGGGCTCCAGCGATGCTTCTGCCTCAGTCTTCCAAGTAGCAGGAACTATAGACATGAGCTACCACACCTGGCTAATTTTTTTTTTTTTTTTGTAGAGACGAGGTCTTGCCAAGTTGCCCGGGCTGGTCTTGAACCTGTGGACTCAGGCAATCCACTCGCCTCAGCCTCTCCAAATGCTGGGATTACAGGCTGAGCCACCAAGCCTAACCTCTCTCAGGTATTTCTAGGTGCAGCAGCTCTTGCCAGCCGAGGCAATTTTTTTCTAGAAGGATGCAGCTTTGAGCCATTAGCTGCTGGGGACTGGGTGTGCTGGCCAGTAATGAGAATTTGGGCAGAACATCATCAGCCTTGATCACAGTGTCCTTTTACTCGGCCTGGGCATATTGGCTTTCACAGAAAATGTACTTCATTTACACACAGTGTTTCCAGAATTCTGAAGGGGCTTTGATTTCTAGGGGAACTTAGATGAGGAGGGTAAGTGGGATGAACAAGTGTCCCCCCTACACCTGCCACCTCACCGTTGTAATTGGATCCATATCTAGTCCTCATCACCCCTTTCTTCTCCCCGTTCTAGATTCCCTCTCAGTCAGGGAGCACTTCTTCTGGGCTAAGTGGTTTCCTGGGTGGTGTGATTCAGACTCTCATTCTTGACAGTGTTAACCCCTTGGTTACCATAACTTATTAGGCCATGGTTTTTTAAAATATTGCCCATTTACAGTCAAAACTGGACCTGGGAAAGGCAAGACTTGCCAAGTTCACCTGAATGCCATTCATATTCTTCCTGGTCCCATCTTGTTGCAGCAAGACCACCTCCCTCTGTGTTCCATTGGGTAGACACCAAGTAGTGGAATTGCAGGATCGAATGGTAGATTTATTTTTAGTTTTTGAAAAATCTCCATACCGATTTCCCTAGAGGTTTTACGAGCTTACACTCCCACCAACAGAGTATAAGCATTCCCTTTTCACTGCATCTGAGCCAATCTCTCTATCTATTTAAATATTTTTAGATTTTTAAAAAACAATGGCCAGTAGTAGTATCTTCTTTTGGTTTAATTAATGATGATTAATGATGTTGAACATTTTTTTTATATGTTTGTTGGAAATCTGTATATCCTCTTTTGAGAAATGTCTGTTCATGTCATTTGCCTGCTTTTCAGTGGGGTTATTTGTTTTTTTCTTGCTGATTTGTTTGTAGATTCTGGATATTACTCCTTTGTCAAATATATAGTTTGCGAAAGTCTTCTCCCATTCTGTAGGTTGCCAATTTTTTTTGTTGGTGATGACGATGATGATTTTTGCTGTGCAAAATGAAACTAAATGAAATTTAGTTTCATTTAGTACCACTTATTTATTTTTTCATATTTGCTTTTTGGGGTCTTAGCCATAAATTCTTTGCCTAGGACAATGTCCAGAAGAGATTTTCCTAGGTTTTCTTCTAGGATTTTTATGGTTCCAGGTCAGTAATGACACATTTAAGTTCAAATTTAAATTAAGTGGTTTTGTTATTATAATTATATACACATTATAAATGTAGTTATTGTAGGATCACTGCTGATCCTACAATAACTACATTTCTTCCTTTTTTTCCACAAAATTTTTAGTTTTTCCTGCAGCTAATAATTGACGATTTTTGAAAATATACTTTAACATATGTACATTAGTACAGTGCCTGGAAAATAATAAGCATTGTTTATGTGTTTGCTCTTATTTTTATTTATTTTTTTGAGTTGGGGTCTCACTCTGTCACCCAGGCTGGAGTGCAGTGGCATGGTCATGATGATTGATCATGGCTCACGGCAGTCACAACCTCCTGGGCTCAGGCGATCCTTCCACCTCAGAATCCTGAGTAGCTGGGACTACAGGTGCACGCCATCATGACTGGTTAATTTTTTGACTTTTTTGAAGAGACAAGGTTTCCCTCTGTTGTCCAGGCTGGCCTCCAACTCTTGTGCTCAATCAGTCCATCCGCCTTGGCCTCCCAAAGTGCTGGGATTACAGACGTGAGCCATTGAGCTTGGCCATGTGCTTGCTCTCATAATTCTACTAAGTTTTCTCACATTCTATAACAACTATATTTAAACCATGTAGAGTCAGTTTTTTCACACTCTCAAACTCTATCCATTCTAATTTTCTTCTAAAGCCTCCCTGTGCTTCTATCCTCCTATTCATGTATGGAACTAATTGTTCTCTAAATGTGACTCCTCAGTTGGGATCCTAAACATCTATGAGCCATTAACCTTGGGACTCTCTTTCCCACACCCTTGCAGTGACTTTTTCATTCCTTGGTCCTCCTCCTTGTTTTGCTGGAATACCTCCTTCAGTAGCTTCCTGAGAAAAAGAAAAGTAAGTGGGAATTGTGTGTTTGAGACTTGGTATGTTATCACAAATGTTTGCCTTATGCTCACACTTGGTTCACAGTCTGGGTGGCTATAGATGTCGAAAGTATCAATGATTTCCCCTTAAGATTTTGAAGTAAATTCTCCATTTTCTTAATGTCCTATGTTCCTGTTAAAAGTCCAATGCCATTCATATTTCCAGAAATTTTTATGAAATTTTTCCCTAAAGAAGTATTATATATTTTCTTTTGTTCCGGCATTTTTACAGTGAGGTATGCGCTTTGGTTTGGGATTTTGAACTTTTCAAATTTCCTTTTTACTTATTACTCAGAGAAAACTTGTGTACCTCCATTCTAAGAAATATTCTTGCAATTCTTCTACGATAACGTCCTCCCCTGTATTTTCTCTGATGCCTCTGGAAGCTCTTATTAGTAGGATGTTCAACCAACCTCCTGGATTGATCTTCTAATTTTCTTGTCTCTCTTCTATTGTTCATTGCTCAACTTTTTATTCTACATTCAGGGAAACTTTCTTGGCTTTATTGTTCAGCACTTATTTTGGAATTAAAAAAAAAAAATTTGAGTCACCATATTTTTAATTTCCAAGAACTCTCACTTGTTCTCTAAATGTACTTTTTAATGAATGCATTTTTCCTGTTCTATGGATTATAACATCTCTATTTCTCTGAGGATATTAATTACATTTTCTTTGAAGTTTTTTTTATGTTCTCTGCATTAATTCTGTTGCCTCTGTATTCTTTGCTTTTTGTTCAGGTCTCTTCTCTTGAATGAGGATGCTTTCTCTAAATTTTAAAGATGCTTAAAACCAGTTGCAAGCTCTGAGGACACTGGTGGGCTCCACTGTATGACAGTAAGAGGCCAGTGACATTTTCACTAGGGATTTAGGTCTTTTCCTGGTACAGGCTTATCATTGTCCAGAAAGATCCTCCAATTAAGGGGTTGTGGGTCCCTTCCCCATTCTTACATATCTAGACTTCTACTTTTACCCTCTTTTTTCAACATAGTAGAAACTCAACACTTAACTGGGTGCTCCAGGAGAATAAACTATGATGCGCTGGGTTTGAATGGGGACTCGGGTGTATACATTGTTGCTGTTCAAACTTTTCAACTACTCTTCCCTGTCCTGTTTTTAACTCTACCCTTCTACTGTCGCTTCCTGTGGTGCTTGGTACTCTCAGTGTATTTTCTTTCTTTACTATTTTATAATACAGATGTGCAGTAAAAGTCAGGATTAGGTGCATAAGCAATCTACGTGCAGGTGAAGTTTAGGCCTCAAACTGGTTCTCACTTCCCCTGGTTTAAGACCAGGTACCCTTTATGTTGCCACGTGCCCCTCCCCCCCGGGAGTGTCCTGCTATTGCTAATCCCTCCCTTGTGTTATCCTGGTGCTCTTAGTTTCTAATGAAACCTTCTCTGTCCTAGAGGGATGAACAGGGTCAATTTCTCTCCCTGCAGACACTTAGGGTTGAATCATTCTCTCTGCTGAGCCATTTGCTTTCCTCCTTCTGTGATCCATCTTCCCATATATGTGTTAAGATGTCTCTTGGTTTTATTGAAGATGAAATGCATGGCTTTTTTTTTTTTCCTGGTTCTTCCCATTATTGGGGAATATTTTTCAGAAAATAAAGGTAGTAGAAGTATATTTACTCTGGCATCTTAAAATGAAAAGTCTTCTCTAGGAGTTTTTAGAACCTTTTTGTGTGTGTGGTGTTTTAAAATTTGATAACATGTTAGTAAAATATTAGGCCATGTCACTTTGTCTCTTTTCTTTATTTTCATATTTTTCAGTTCTTTATATTTTTAGCTACTGTGCTTGGGGAATCCCAAATTCTCAATAAGGGATCCTTTGAGTGTGTCAGGGAAGAGGGGTGACTTGATGTCTTCAGTTAAAAAGAAGACCTTAGATGTTCCTACCTGCAGTGGAGGTGTGTGATTAAGAAGGCAGATTTCACACCTGGCTAACTGCTCTGCTTACTAGGGATGTTGGTTGGAAAGAAGAGAAGCTCTTTTGAGTTCAGTCTTTCAGCTACTTCCCCTGGTCCCAGTTCCCTATATTGGTTTTGCTCTTGGTCTCACTGAACACTCCCAAGTCCTGGACTTCTCCGGATTCTTGTGGTACAAGATGTAACCATCTTATGTTCAACTCACTCTGCTACCACACAGAGCTGAGGCTCTATCTATCCTGTGATGCCAGTTACCATTCTCTGTTCTGTTTCCCAGACCTTTGATGAAATCCCTCAGGTGCTACTGGATTTTCTGAAGGTATTGTCTTCATCGTGGATCATACTTTTTAATCCCTTCGAAATAGTAGAGTTTAAGAGCACAAAGTCAGTACACATAGTGCCTGGAAAATGCTACTATGTTTTAGCTGTATATCTTTGAGCAATCTATATAGTATCTCTCTGCCTAGTTTTTAAAAAAAAATCTGCAAAATGGGACTATTAATAAGATTTTCCTTGTAGGAGTTTGTGAGCATTAAATAAGGAAATCCGGGTAAATGAAATATGATCTGTAGTAAGATGACTCATAGTAACCTTTCAAAAATATCATTCATCATTATTATCTCAGTGGAATATTAGGATAGAGAGAACATAAAGGCTTTGTTTCAGTTGTCTGTTGTTAACTGGAAGCTGCATAACTTTCCTGATATTAACATATTTTATGCAGTTGCTTGAGGAGTTAGTAAGTTAAAATATGGAAAACATGAAGCAGTGGTGGACACAGTAGTAATAGTAGTTCACATTCAGTAGGTTATTGTTGAATGATTGTTGAAATTAAACCTTCATACATGAAAGAAATCCCAACCTGGGTGTTAGATGACCTGTATTTAGTCCTAATTGTCACTGCCTCCCTTTCTATGATTCAGACAAGTCAAGGGATCTTTCTGAGCCTGTTTCTTCCTCTGGGATAGATACTGAACAATGCTACAGCAGTGGTGCACGTGACAAGTATTATGCATGCTGCAAAGTCCTTTATAATAATAAAGTATGAGTGGGTGTGCATACCTGCTTGTGAACCTTTTATGTAGACCAAAAGACAAAATAAGAAGAGGAAGCACCTACCTGATGCTGTCTGAGATGACAGGAAATTCCATCTGTTCTATTTTCCAGATGTGGTAACCCAGACCCTTGTGCCCAAGAATAGCTAATTAGCACCAGAGTCCCCAGACTGGTAGTTGGCACTTCCCATTGGCTGTGACTCTTAGTAAGTCCCGTTGATGAGAGGAAGTGCTGCCCACCACTGATCACAGTGGAAGAAGAGTCACTTCCTGTCAAGTTGCTTCTTACACTGAAATATACAGACACAATTTTGATGAAAAGGAAAATTTTGGAGGCCATCTGTCCCTGAGTCTTTGCATGGAGACCCAGGATTACAAATCCATGTCTTTGAACCAAGATAATTTCAATTTGGGGGGAGGCAGAGCTCTAAAGATGACTTTTATTTTTGTAATCGTTCTCAATTGGTACTAAACAACATTCAGACATGACCGCTGAGAGAATAAGAGAATGAGCTGGAAATCCAGTCTCATCACTCCAAGCAGTTCCCACCGTACTTATATTAACTTCTTTTTTTATTTTAAAGATGTGGGGTAAAATTCAGGATTAGGTATACAAGTGGTCATCATACAGGTAAAGTTTGGGCCTCTTTTCGGTCCCTACTTTGCCTGGTTTGAGATCAGGTACCCTTACTGATGGTGTGTTCCCCTCCCCCTCATATTCACTTCTGAGAGATCCTTCCACAGCGCCTATCTCAGCCCTCCCTTCTTCCTACAGACCCATGCAATAGCTTTCTCCGTGAAGCCTGTTTACAGGATAGCTAATTATTTTTCCTTGTGCAAAAGCCCACTTTTGACTTTGCAGCTCTGCTTGGTCTCTTGGGGGGGGAACAGATCTGAATTTCAGTGTTCCTCACTGTATATCGGATGGCCTAAAAATACTCACAAATTGGTCTTCACTTTCCTAACCAGGCTGGGCCTTAATCGAAAGACAAACTCTTCTGAGAATTGTGAGGGACTATTACTGCCCATGGATGGCATCATCTATAAATAGCAGTGCCTTCCAGGTAGTGAGCTGCTGGCTGGCACAACCCTGCACTTGCTTCATTCCAGGAAAGATTTAATGCTGCAGAGGATTCTGGGAGCAAGAAGCTGGCCTGCAACTTTGGGGGTTGGAGAAAGTCACACTGAGCCTTCCTGGAACGATTTCTCAGTATCAGCCTACCCAACTGGGCACCAGGGAGACATATTTGCATGAACAAGCATATCAGGATCTCATAGTAGACAGAAGTTCAATAGAATACAGTAGACACAATAGAATACAATGCAATTCACAGGCAAAATTTTTATTTTATTTTATTTTATTTTTTGAGTTGGAGTCTCACTCTGTGGCCCAGGCTGGAGTGCAGTGGCATGTTGCTAACAGCCACTGCAGCCTTGATCTGTTGGGCTCAGGTGATCCTTCTGCCTTAGCCTTCCAGGTAGCTGAAACTACAAGCACGCACCACCATGCCTGGCTAATTTTTTGAGTTATTGTAGAGATGAGGTCTTGTCAAGTTGCCCAGGCTGGTCTTGAACCAGCCTGGCTAAGACAATCCTCTCACCTTGGGCTCAGGAAATCCTCTCACCTTGACCTCCCAAAGTGCTGGTATTATAGGCATGAGCAACGGTGCCTGGCCACAGATAGAATTTAAAATTTTTAGCAGCCAAATTTTTAAAAGTAAAATAAATGGACAAAACTAATTTTAATAATGTGTGCTACTACACCCACTCTATCCAAAATATAATTTGAATGTGTAGTCAATTAAAAATATGAGCTATTTCATATTTCTTTTTGACACTATGTCTTTGAAGTCTGGTGTCTGTTTTATACATTGATCACATCTCTATTTGAACTTCAACTTTTCATTGGGGTTACTTGATTTGTATTTAAAGTTCATAAAATTGACAGCAGGAAGTGTAGATTTACAATAACTTAGTTTGTTGCAAACATTCCTTAATGTTTTCCAATTACTGACTTGAGTATCAGTTTCAAAATTTATATTTAAAATAATTAAGATAAAAAATGTCATTCCTCAATTGCACCAGCCACATTTCAAGGGTTCCATAGCCACGTGTGACCAACGGCTACTGCCTTGGACAGCACAAGCCAAGAGAGGCCACAGAATGAATTCACTTGCATGGGGTTGATCTCAGGTCCACCATTCACCGGCTGAGTGACCCTGGGCAAATTACTTAACCTCTCTGTGTCTTAATTTTGTCATATTTAAAAGAGGGACAATGATAATTCCACCTCTGGGGTTTATTTGTGCGCCACATATATTAACAACGCAAAGTGTGTGGCATGTGGTAGGTACCGAAAAAGTGTTAGCTATAATTCTCACAGTCAAGCATGGGAGATGGATGCAAACACTATTTTAATATCTAATGTAGGATATGAGCTATGGCCAAATATGAAGTGCTGTGAAAACATAGGAGAAGGGTTGTCTAACTCTGCTTGGGGGAGAGTAGAGGTTTGTTTGTTAGTCAATGAAACTGGGGTTCTCACAGTGTGGACCCTGGATCACCGGCCTCAGTGTCTTCTGGTCTACTGGATCAGAATCTCTGGGGGTGGGGACAGCAGTCTGCATCTTACCAAGCTCTCCAGCAGATTGCGAAACACACTCAAGTTTGAGAACCTCTCCTAGGACAACAGGTGTCATGAAAGGTTCTGAGCTAGGAGTGCCATCATCAGAGATATGCTTTAGAAAAGGTGTGATGGGAGCCAGGGGAGGGTTTTGAGTGGATGAATGATTCTTACTGCAGAGTTAATTGATTATTTGTCCCCACTCATTGGTGAACTCCACAAGAGGGTTTGCATGCACCTGTCTTGTTCACTATTTTTATCCCCTAGCTCAGGAATAGGTACAAGAAGACTATTCACTCATTATAAGGGTTTTGTTTGCTTTTAAACTATGAAGCACTATCCAAATTTGGGAAGCTGTGGCTCTCTGAGGTCTAGAGAGACCTTGACTGGAAGTGAGGTCATTTGAGCATCTGACCCGCAAATGGGGCTGTCTGCTGAACCTGCATGAACAGGAAAGACTAGATCAAATGGAAAGATCCAGTGACCAGCAAAGTGGGTTTGGTGTCTTATGCTAGGGAAACAAACTTGGCTCCATTTCAGAGCCAGTGGGGGCGGAGTGGAAAGAGCCTAGCCTTTGAAGTCCTGGCAACTGGGTTAAATGCCCAGTTGTGCCATTTACAAGCTATGTGGCCAAGGACAAGCTGCTTCACCTCTCTGATCTCCAGTTTCTTCCTCTGTAAAAGGGACAGATTCTCATTCTATGAGGCTGCTGTGATGGAGATTCCTGTAGAACCCAAATAAATAGCAGTTCTGGAGTTATATGATGTGTTAGACACACATCATATGTGCACCACTTCTAATCCTTTTGGCCTCTGTTCTTATCCCAGACAATACCCTTCACGATCCCCCACCAGCTTCAGTTCAAGCAGTTGCCACCTGACCGTGCCTTGCTTCAGTCTTATGCTTGAGCTTCAGCCTCTTGCTTCGTGTCCTAGGACTTCTCTGGGATGCCCACGGTGACCTGTTCAAGCTCTCACGTGAGCAGCCCAGAAGTGCAGGGGAGGGGACACCTCATGGGCTCATTCATGAAGAAGGGGAGATGGAGGCCAGTGGAGGTAAAGACCGATTGCTCTAAGCTGTGACCAGTTGGGAACACAGTTTATGTAGGCAGTTTCATTTCCTGTATTAGTTTCCTAAGGCTGCTATAACAAAATACTGCAAGCTCGGTGGCTTAAAACAACAGAAATGAATTCTCCTATTCTGGAGGCCAGAAGTCTGAAGTCAAGGTGCCTGCAGGGCCATGCTCCTTCTGAAGGCTTTAGTGGGGAAGCATCCTTTTTCTCTCTTGCTTCAGGTGGCTCCTGGAGTTCCTTGGTTTGTGGCAGCATAACACTGGTCCCTGCTTCCAAATGCCTGGGTCTTCATATGCCTTCTCTATTTCTGTGTGTCATGACTCTTTCTCCTTTCTCTTATAAGGACACCAGGCACAGGATTTAGGGCCACCTTAAATACTTTATGATTTTAGTTCAAGATCCTGGACTAATGACATCTGCAAAGACCCTACTTCTAAAGAAGATCATATTCACAGGCACCAGGAGCTAGGACTTGGACATATCATTTTGAAGGGTACAATTCAACCCACTACATCCTCCTTACCCTACATTCTTTCTCTGTGTAATGGCATGCCTTCATACACTACATGAACATAAGGCTGTGTCCCAGGTTCTGCTTCAGGTGAACCCAGGTTACCCATGGCATTTAAGCTGGGGAGATTCCTGGGTGTTCTCAAATGGAACATAAGAGAGGTCAGACTTGTTTTTGTGCAGTCTCGAGTACAAAAGGATGGAAATTATAGGAATACAGTTTTCATTCATTCATTCACTTAACAAGTAGTTATTGAGTAGTTATTATGTAAGACTTGCCATTATAAGTTCTGGAACTATCACAATGAACAAGAAAGACCCTTACTTCCATAGCGCTCAAAGCTCAGCATTTGGAAGGATACTCTCAGCATAAGATCTGTCCAGAAATGCCATGAACTTCCTTAGGAGGCGGTGGAGTCCCTCTCCTGGATGCCATTAGATAATTTTGGGCAGATGCAAGTCTTTGATTAGATTTGTCCCTTATGCATTTGTTTTTGTTTCTTTGTTTTAAATCACTCTAGGAGATTTGTGAGAAAGTGAATGTCTAGGAAGGAATCCCCAGGAAGCATTTTTTGATCCCAAACCTGGGATAGTCCCTGTCTTAGGCCCCTGCTTAGTGGCCCCATGTGCTATAAGAAAGTCACCACCTACTCATACTACTCACACTCACTATTCTACTCCAAGGTCAGTTATCACTGCTGGCCTTCATGGCCATAGGCATGCTGTCATGTGCAGCATCTCAGTGTCCAGCCACTAGCTGTGTGGGTATTAAAAGGAAGTTGAGGCAGTAGTAACTTTCTGATCTCCAAACAGAAGCTCTGGCGTTATGTTCTTGAGCCCCATGCTTTGAATGACGGCCCCCTAATGCACCATCTTCCTAACCATAATAGAGGTGGAGGCTGCCCCAGCAGGCCAGTGTGGTGGTGGTGTCATGATGGTACCTGGAGCTTGCTCCTCTAAAACTCCCAGTGATTCTTTAAGAACAACCCATTTCCTTCTAAAAATACCTCTGTTTCTTACAGCTAAACTCTAATGGAGAGAGGCATTTGGTCTTTCTTGAACTGAGGAATGGTGGAAAGAAAGGCTTCATAAAGGAGAGCAGAGACAGGCAGAGTCTTGATCGTTGAGTAGGCATTGACTAGGGAAGGAAAGTGGGAAAATGTTTCTGGCAGAGAAGGATGAATGAACCAACACTGAAGACAAGCAGAGAGCATGAAGCATGGGCAACACCTATAAGTTCAGTAGTATTAGAGTGTAAATGGCAAGACAGAAATAGTAGGCGATAAGCCCGGCGGAACAGGAAGGAGAAGGATGAGGAAGGACCCCACGTGTTGAATTTTGGGGCTTGGACTTCCATCTAATGGGTCATTTTTATGGCAGCTAGATTGAGTTGGCAAGTCCCATGTCTGATGAAGAGTTTGTTGGTCTTTGTCCTAGTACAGAACCAAGTCCCCAGGTTCTAAACCTCACCTCTGGGCTGGAGATTTCAGATTCGATGTGTTTCCCACCACTTTTCTCTATGCCAGGATTGATAATGGTGACAGGAAAGTTCAAAGACCAATTAGTGCAAAGCAGAATTCAAGGGTTGAAAGCAACCATAGAAAACTCTTCAGTTTCATAAATGGAAACTGAGTCTCAGACATGGAAGTTAACTTGTCCAAGGCCATACAGCACTGGGTACCCCGGTTTATCAATTCTCAGACCAGTGGTCTTTTTGCCTCACCATGTACATCTCTGGAATCACTGAGATGATCTCTCTGAACACTCATGAACTTCTGAAATTCTGAAGAGGGCAGACCAGGCACATTTGTTCATGCATAGACTCAGAGTGAAGAATGCACTTTCACCTTTTCTCCACCTGTCTTTTCAATTTGTCATTGTTTCCTGACCAGGCAGGATATGGAGACTCTGGGACTGTACCATCTCACCTTATTTCCAGTTGGCCTCTTGAAAAAGGCAGCACAGGGAAGAAGAGTAAACTCAATTTCCCTCTCTGTGTTATTGTCAACAAGCTCATTTAGAGCCAGTCCAATAACAAACTGCCATTACTAATTCTACTATAAATTAAAAAAGGAAAAAAAGAGTGCTTTAAGGGACATACCTAGGACCCATGGGAATGGATTTCCCTCATGTCTTACTTTGAGCTTTAGTAATTTATAAGAACCTTTGAAGAAGCATGAGAAGAAAAAAATCCCTCTGGGATAAGCTAAAAATTTAGTGAATATCTGCTATAGTTAGGGGCTCAGAGGGATTCTTGGAACTAAGGAGAATAAAGGAGTGTAAGGGAAAGATATGTTAGCTATGGGGAATTATGAAAACCTTGCATAGTGAAGAAGGTAGGGTTAATGAGGGACAAAAACAATTCTGCAAATGTGGCTGACTGGTTACAACTCATGAAGACTGCTCACTCCTTCTGTCGATACAGTTGTTCAAGATATAACCATCTTGGACCCATCAAACACACCCAGGAAACATCTTGGTCTGTGTGAGGTCTCAATAGGTTCTTTAGATCTTAGGCCCAGATATCTTTAATACTTTCTACTATTTCCCCTTCCTTTTCTGTTTCTCTCCTATCCTTGTTTCCATCCATCCACTAATCATTTCTTGTCATTAGGCATTTGCTACATGCCAAGAATGTATGTGTTTATCCATTATGAGAGACAGCATGGTATAACCAGGGTTTAGATGTCTTGGGATGAGTTGCTCCTGAGTTGGAATTCTGGCTCTCTCATTTACATTGGGCAAGTTATCTAGCAACAAAAAAGGCATTTAGAGAGACTTCAAGCTCAGTTGTCCTCTCTTCCTGCCTGATCCCTTTGGAAAAAGTCTGAAGAAATTTAGGTGGCATCATCTTCTCGCCTGGCTGGCTGTGCCAGCTCATCATGGGCAGGAAGGCCAGCTGGCAGGAGGAGGAAACTGATGAAGGGATGCTGAGAAAGGAGGATGGTCAAACAGTCTGGGGGTGCTGATTCTCAGGGGTGGGTGAAGCTTGGCCAAGAAGCTCAAAGCAGATGTCCCAAAATGGCAAGTCCCTTCTTCTACCACCCCCAAGACATGGCACACTACTGGAAGGACCACAGATGGAAGCCCAGTCATTCAGGGAAGAGAAAGGGCAAGGAACTAGTGAGACAGCTGGGCTGCATCAGAACTGTTATGTTAAACCCACTCTCACATGTGCTCTTCGAGAACCACTGCAGAGCATGCTTTCAGAAAGAAGGACAAAACTGAAGTCTCATTTTGATTTCCATTTTCTTTGGCCAGCTGCACATCTCTTCATAACTGAAGTGAGAGCTGTTTATTTTTGTTGAAAGTATCAGGCACTGTACAAGTCCTGATTGCATTTGTTTTCAACTTCACAAATAATCCTGAGGCAGGGACTATTGTTTGCATTTCAACAATAAGAAAATTGAGGCTAAAAGAAATTCGGTAACTCTCTCGAGGTCACCCATTTAACCAATCTGGATCCAGGTTTGTCTTACTCAAAAGCTTGTGCTCTGTCTTTTAAATCATTTGTTCATTCATTTATTCACCCATGGCGGAAAGAAAGACACATTCCCTGTTCAACATGAAGCTTTCTTTATAATAGGATGGTACACAGATGTCAGACAAGAAACAAACAGCTAAAAAAGTATCATTTTATATAGTGATAAGTTTTATGAAGCTAAAATGTGACTGATATAGCAGTGGATAATATTTCAGATCGGGCAATTCAGGAATTTAGCATTCAATTCTAAGAATTTAGCATTTTAGTCGACACAAAAATGAGAAGTAGTGGTCAGCCCATGGGAAGATCTGAAAGCAGAGGCAGAGATCTTTTATTCCATCCTATCCATCCCATCCCATCCCACCCCATCCAATTCATATCCCATCCCATCCCATCCCATCCCATCCATTCCATATCTCATCCCATCCCATCCCATCCAGCCTGTTCCATCCCATCCCATCCACTCCATCCTATCCCACCCCATCCCATCCACCCCATATCGCATCCCATCCCATCCCAGACAACTTGAAAGTCATACTCAAATAGAGACACAATGGCTCTCTTTTCAATCTGATCAACTAGTTCTCACATAATCATGGAAACTTATAAGTTTGGATTCTGAAGAGATTTAGCTGGCATTTCATCTCATAAAATATCAAATTTCAGTGTAAGGCTTTGCAATGCATTATTGTTGTATGATATTCAATAAGACCCTGTAAGGAAGAAAAGCATGTGTTTTTTGTTTTCAAATGTTTATTTCAATAGCTTTAGGGTACAAGTGGTTTGGGGTTACATGGATGCATTGTATAATGGTAAAAAAGCCTAGGCTTTAATTGTACCCCTGCCTGTTGTACCCAGTAGGTGATTTTTCATCCCTTCTCCCTTCCCACCATCCCCTTAAGAGTCTTCAATATTTGGTATACCATTCTATATGCCCTTGAAGACTCATAGTTTAGCTCCCACTGGTAAGTGAGAAAGAGAAAGCATGCATTTTTGCCTATGTTTTCAGCTAAGAAACAGGAACAGAAAGATTCTCCTCTAGTAACCATTGCCTCTTTCAGGGCCGCTCTTTGCTCTTAAAATTACTTCCCCACTGGGCAGGGTCTGTGGCTATATGTTGTACCTGGAACTCAATGGCTATTTGCTGAATAGGGGTCCAACGGTTACACACTCTTTTCTGATTGCTCCAAACCTTGTGATATCACCTTCTTCTTCACCTATAGAATAAATCTCCCTTCTGAAGAGTTAACCATGTTTTAGATCTATGCCTCTTTTTCCTTCACCAAAATTCCCTGATCCACACTCAGTTCTTCTAAAACTTGAAGTGAGAATTGCTAAACTGTAAAATTTATATATTTGTATTTATTTATTCCAAGCAACCCCTCTCAAAAAAAAAAGCATTTGAAATGGTTTAAAATTAACGTTTCTTATACAATAATGGCATTAAAAGAAAATATAGAATAAGCACTCTTGGGAAAGTTAAAAGCAAAAGACGACATGCTAATTCTAAAGGAATTATCTCTCCGCTTGCCTCCTGTTACTGTGGAGAAACTATTTATGAACAGTCTTATTATGTAAGACTAACTTCTACTTTTGTTCACTAGATACCATGCCCTCTTACAAATTCAAGGGATCATTTCACAAATTGTCTTCTTATTCCCCAAGTCACCAATTTTCTTCTTTCAATTGGATCACTTCCAACAACATGCATATAGACTGTAATTTTGGTCATCATTAAAAAAAATCAGCAAACTTCTCTCAAATAAATATTATCCTCCAGCTACTGATACTTTTCCTGTTTTTGAAAAAAATTCTGTTAGTGAATACATATTTAGGATTCACCTATTTGACATTTGACAAGTTCCTTTTTTATTCTTTTTGACTTTATTCATTTATTTATTTATTTTTTATATATAATATTTTTTTATTGTGATATTGAGGGGTACAGTTAAGGGTTAGGTACACAAATATGTCTCGTTCAGGCACCCTTGTTGATAAGAAGTGTCCCCCCATCCCCAGACAAGTATTTACTGCCATTAATCCCTTCCCCTATCCC